>LR812533.1:34692779-34995279 GCA_903798195.1 Danio kyathit
GTCAATATGACGTCATGTTGACGTCCTGTGCCTGCAGGGATCCCTTTAAAGCTAGTATTTATCAGCATACATCCCCAGTAGATTGATTACATTAAGAATAGTACATTTTAAGCCAGTTGAAATCATTTGTTTTGGTTTAGAATTTTTATGCAGATATTCAGATGTTTTGTTGATTGTGTTGAATTGTATTTGTGTTTGAATGTTTGTTTTTAAGTGTATTATTATTTAGTTTGAAATAAATCAATCAAATCAAACTACTAAGCTTTCAAAAATGTTAAAAATGCAAACGAGGCATTGTTTAATGAAATATAAAGCTAATTTGAATACACCTATTGCACAAAAATCAGTTGAAGAAGACACTAAATTAAATAATTCATTTTTATCACTACATAATGCAGGAAATGTTTGTAAACAGCTAGAAAAAGATATACATAGACCATTTTGAGGGATGTAAACAAAAACAATGGGGCCAATGTATTTCCTGTTTTACATTTTTAATTATTAGAGCTTCCGAGAATCCAAAAAGAGCCACATATTGATAAATAATGTTATGATAGCTGATTTAGCATTACATTATGATTGCATTGCCTTTTGTTACAGTTATGAAATAGTTTGATAACAAGCAGGAAATGTTTTTGAGCCTGTGACATGACCACATTGAAATGGTCTATATATATTTTTTTTTTTTTGTAGAATATAACTCATATAATTAGGCATATTATGTATTAAAATATCCCTCAGTAAAATCCTTTAGAATATAGGTTTATTTACATAGCACTTTTCACAATGATAATCATTCCAATCATAAATATGAATAAAATTATGATGTTTAGTGTATGTAAATGGTGCTGCCATGGGGATTTATTTATGAGAAAAATCCTTTAAATCCTTGTTAAAAATTTGCAGACACAAATTGATAAAGTGCATAAAGAAACATCTAAAAGCATTTTTCGGGTGTTTTCTTTACATTAGACTGAAAAAAAGCCTAAAACCTTAGCCTTCAGTATCTCACCACATACATTCTGTTACCTTTCAGGTCTCTCCGCTCTTTGGTACAATCTACAACAGTTTGTACCTCCTCGCCAAGTCCATGCACAATGCCAGAAGAGCCGGTCGCTGGTTGTCCGGAACCAATCTGGCCTATTTCACCAGGAACATTACATTCACTGGCTTCAACCAGGACATCCAAACAGATGAACAGGGAAATGGCCAGACCAACTATGTGATTCTGGACACTGAGGCCTGGGGCACTCAGCTGTATCGCTGCTTTCTGGTGGACATGACCTCAGATCTGGTGCTGTTTGCTGGCAGGTTCATTCATTTCCCTGGAGAGTCGCCTCCTCCTTCAGACTCCAGCTGCTGGTTTGAGGACAATGCCATCTGCACTGGAGGTACAACAAAAAATATCACACAATTTCTAGATTTTGTGTTCTGTTAGAAACTGACATTTGATTTTTAACGGCATTTTTGTTTTAGCTTGAAAGTCATTTGCGTTGCTTTATATTACTGTACATGTACATAATGGTTTCATTGGCAGATGTGTTCAAGCCTATTATATTTTATTATACTTAATATTTGTAATAAAATTATAATTTTTTATTTATTTATTTATTTAGTCAAATAATTCAAAGTATAATAATTTAAGAAATATAAATTAATAGTTAACACTAATGCGCATTATATATATATATAATCAATATTAAACTTTATTAATATGAATAATATTATTATTAACAAATATAGCTGTTTTATAGAATTTATTAATTTCTTCAAATAATTGGAACATTTTTACATTTATTCTTTAATGATCAATATTTGTAAAATAATAATTATTATTTTAGTAAACTAATAATCAAAGTATTATTATTTTAAAAATAATTAAATTAATAGTTAACACTAATTAGCACTAATTTTTTTGTTTAATGAATTCAATATTTAACATTATTATTATTATTATTATTATTAATAATAATAATAATAATAATAATAATAACAACAACAAATAAGACATTGCTAATTTGTAGGATCACTGTTAAACAATGCATATCGTTTTATGTATATTTTTCCATTTATATGCTATGTACTTGTCTGTTAATCTCTCCTTTTCTTTTGTAGGTGTGGATATCATATACGTCATCATAGCATTTGTGATAGTTTTGATTATAGTTCTTGGTTCTATTGGCCTAACTCTGTTCATAAGGTAGTTTTGCTGTGATTTTGATAAGATCCCATTATTTATTACATTTTATGAATAAATAGAAGGTATACAACAAGTTGTGCGTGATCTTGTTTGATCTTTGTAGGAGGCGAATCCAGCAAATCCAGCTGATTAAAGGGCCCAACAGAATACTGCTAACACTGGAGGACCTGACCTTCATCAACCCACAGCTCAGCAAGAGAGTATGTGCCAAATCATCAGCTGCTTTCTAAAAGTATTTGAAAATGTAATTTCTTCTACATTTAATATGTATTTTGTCACAGAAAATCACCCTCGAGGATCTTAGCGATTCCAAAAGTTACATAGAAGAGAAAAGCATAGGGGACCGATCGCGCTCTGTAAACAGTATGGCAACGGCAACGCATGAAACATCTAATGTAGCTGTTTACGAGGTGACCTTTTTACAGCCTTTTTCATTTTGTTTGATTTGTGTCTGTTCACACTGACACAAGTATTAATCATTTTGATGTTTGCAGGGTGACTGGGTTTGGCTGAAAAAGTTTACAGAGGGACATTTCAAGGAGGTTAAACAGAGCACCACTAAGATTTTTACCAAGGTATTTGGTTGTAAAGCTTTGAAACTACAGTGCTCGGCATAAACCAGTACACCTCCCACAGATCTCTCTTTTAAGTGAATATTATTCTATATATATTCTATATTCTCTAGGATACTAATCTAACAAAAACTTATGATCATAGTCCAAAATTTAGTACACTCAAATTCATATGTTGGGGAGACTATTAAATCAATTTTTAATAAACATGAAAAATCTAAAGAAACGTAAAATTATTACATTTTGTTGATATTTTGTAGATAATTTTTTAAAATAAATAACTTTTTTTTAATAAATAATTTTTAATAATTAAAAAATAATGTCTTTCTATTTCTAAAGATGTCTTATTTTAATGAATATAACTGTTTAATAAAACTGTTTTGCTTAAATCAGGGGTGTCCAAACTCAGTCCTGGAGGGCCAGTGTCCTGCTGAGTTTAGCTCCAACTTGCTTTAAGACACCTGTCAGGACGTTTCTAGTATATCTAGTAAGAGCTTAATTAGCTGATTCAGCTGTTTGATTAGGGTTGGAGCTAAACTTTCCAAAACACTGACCCTCCAAAATTTTTGGCTATATTCACTGAGAAATCGATAAAAATATTCATTTTCAAAAGGGGGTGTACTCATTTAAGCTGAGCACTGTAGGTGTATTCACACTTGACAGGTCTGATAAAAATGAATTCTGGTGTGATTGCTTTACAGCAGTTACTTTGAATAAGTGTGAACGCTGATATCCGAACTTTGGTACACACCAAACAAGCAGACCAGGGGTCTCTCTTAGGTGTAATTTGCTTCGAAAGTGTTTTTACAGTTCAGTTTTAGCAATCTACATGTTTACAATTGCGATCCCTTCACAGTGCACTTTGAAAACGTTGATGTCATTTTGAACACAGCCGTAGCTCATGACGAAAGCTATATGTGACCTATTATTTAAAAGCGGAATTTACGTTATGTCTCCAAAGCTTGTGAAAACAAAACACAAAGCATACGTTTATGCTTTTAATTTATAGTAGGTTATTTATTAAGTATCTGTACTATATATTACATGGGCCTGTTGGTTAGAACATTTCTGCAGTGGTTTGCATGTCAAATTGTAAAAGTAGACTTTAAAAAATAAAAAATAAATAAATAAACAATATCATACTTAATAATAGTCATCATCATCATCATCATCATTGATACCATTAATATTATTGTTAAAGTAGGACTTTTTTCATTTCCTAAAAAATAATAATGATTCAATTTCATTTCTTAATAAATAGCCTCATTATTTATTTATTTATTTATGATTTATATTTGATATTAGAATACGTGTTAGCTTTTGTAAGTGATTTTATGTTTTAGAATAGAATATGTAATATTCTCAATAATATTCGTAAAGGAAACACAGGCCCTATATGTGCCGTTTACATATATTCCAATTAATATGGAAAGCGAGTGCATGTTTTTACCAAAACTAATATTGGATTTTTTTTTATGCGTTTGTGTGTCAAACAATATAATTTGCACAAAGAAATTATGGGGTTCTTCTCTAAAGAAGTTGTTACTCCGCCCTGTTTAGAGCATCATTGTGGGCGTTTTATGTTGTAACTAACGTGGTTCAAACGATGGATCTGTGACAGAGAAACTACGGTTTTGGGGAAACACTCGTCACTACATCGTTCTTTTCCCAAACGATGCATCGTACTATCATAGTTCAGCCGCGAGTTAAGTCGTTGTTTGGGAAACGCACACCAGTACTGCTGATAACATGATATTGCTGCGCTTTGAAGCAAACTCTGCTGAAATATGAATGCAAAACGGGTCAAAGACATCTTACCAAAAACAGGAGACATGGCCATTAAAAAAGGACAGAATACTCAAGCATTCTTGTTTTTTTCTTTTCAAAGAAGCAACCTTGCCCATTATTACCCATTATTCAATGCACACTATTAAAAATAGAGATTCTTAATTGGTGTGGATGGCCTTTGTCATTCATGCAACCCTTTTATTTAATGAAAAAGTTATTTTTATTTTTTTTATAGTAGAAAAAGTTTGATAAAATAATTAATAAAACGTTTTTTAAGGACTCTGAATGGTTCTTTGTGGAACCTGAAGTGGCATCACTGGCAAACTCCCCTTTTGGAAGCTTAATTCTTTTATATAATAATGTAAACAATTGTAAGGATTTGCAAATTTCCTCCACATACTTCATTTCATACTTCAGGAAATTCTAGTGCTGTTTTGGATGTTCTGTAGGTTTGGTTGCAAAATATGCATCATAAAAATAACATTTTATCCATTAATCATTTTACCATCTTTAGATTCGGTCTGTATGATCTTGACAGCATGAACGCTAAGTGAACCGTGGCCAAACATATAATTTTCTTTGAGACCAAATAAACCAAGGGAACCACCAGCTACAAGTGTGAACACAGCCTTCCAGATTGTTGTGAGTTTGTTGTTTGAGTGACAGTTCCTATCATATGTATAATTCCCAGATGAAGGACCTGCGAAATGAAAATGTCAATCCATTTCTGGGGTTCTTCACTGACTGTGAGATGTTTGCCATTGTTACTGAGCATTGCTCTCGGGGGAGTCTGCATGACCTCCTTCGCAATGATGATGTCAAACTGGACTGGATGTTTAAATCCTCCTTGGTGCTGGATCTCATCAAGGTACTTTATGATGAATCTCCAGATCATCTGCACAGTTTCTGCATAATGTCTGTCTTTGACTCCACTTGACGGTTTTTGGTCCCCATTCAACAGGGCATGAAATATCTTCACCACAAGGAGTTTCCTCATGGGCGTCTGAAGTCTCGTAATTGTGTTGTAGATGGACGTTTTGTCTTAAAGATCACTGATTATGGTTACAATGAGATTCTTGAGACACAGAAAGCACCAAAAGAGACACCGCCACCAGAAGGTAAGAGTGTTTATTGAATAAATTAGGTTTATTTGGACAAAACAAGTAAGTGTAATGAACAGTGTTTAATAACAGTGTTATTATTTGAAAACTTCGAAAAGTCTATGGGAAAATCCTATGAGGATTTTATTGAGGGAGTCAGTTTTATGCTAGCAGCCGATTGGCCTATAAGGTGACGTCATAGTTCCTCCACTCTATACAGGACTGTATGTATGCAGGTTCTTAGTTTTTTTTTACTAATTTACATCGCCAGCTACTGGCCTGGCATGCATAATACAGCATTTTAAAAATAGTTTTTTGTGGATTTGTGTGAATACGCAAATTTAAGGAAATGTTGTCATTTTTATGCAAGCTTTTTAAAATGCAAAGGAAAAACATTTTAATACTTTTTGGATGTAATGGTACCCTAATGATATTGAAAAATAAAACATCAAGTCAATTTCTTGTCTCTCAGATCTGTTCTGGACAGCTCCTGAACATCTCAGAGATCTTGAAAGTCCACGGAAAGGAACTTATAAGGGAGATGTGTACAGCTTTGCAATTATACTTCAAGAAGTTGTTGTTAGAGGAGCACCGTATTGCATGCTTGGCTTGTCTCCTGAAGGTATGTTGTTCATACCGTAATAGTCCCATGAAGCATTTTACAGAGGTTACTACAATAACTGGGCAGGTATTATGAGTGAAACTTGACACATTTTTATAGCAAAGATATTGTTTATTGTATCCACAGAGATAATAAGGAAGGTGAAGAAACCTCCACCTATGTGCCGACCCACTGTAGCTCCAGATCAAGCTCCACTGGAGTGCATCCAGTTGATGAAGCAGTGCTGGAGTGAACAGCCTGACAGAAGGCCTCCTTTTGATCAGATATTTGATCAGGTGAGCTGAGAAGGATTAAGACTGTGTGCTGTTTTGAGTATTCTAACAAAGTAAAAATTTTCAGAGAACTTGTAAGATGATTTGTATATTGTGGCAGCCATTTTAATTTACGATTTTAATAATAATAAGTTGCTTTTATTTATTATATTTCATTATTAAAGTACTGTATTTTATTTTCATTTTTTATATAGTTGTTTTCTGTGTGTAACATTATTGTACATTAAACTTGTTAAAATCATATTAAACTTTTTACAAACATATTCATTCAGAAAATTTGGATTAAATTAATTAACAAAATAAAATAATGACATTTTAGATGTTACAAATAGTCATTTTATAAATAAATGGTGTTGTTAAATATTAAAAACACTGTAAACCCCAACATGTTAAGGTAACTCAAACCATTTAAGGAAACCGATTGCAACAAACCATTTAAGTTCAAAAACTAATCTTAATGAGTGCTGTGAACTTAATCCATTTGAGTAAACAAAGCAATTTGAGCACAGTAAAGCCCAATAAATGAAGAGAACTCAAATCAACTGAGTACTGTAAAACCCAATAAGTTAAAGCAACTCAAACCATTTGAGGAAACTGATTGCAACAAACAATTTGAGTTAAAAAAAACTAATCCTAATGAGTACTGTGAACTTACTCCATTTAAGTTGAAATAATGAAGTATTTAATTAACTTATTACCTTCAACACTGAGTTCAAAACTCTTTTCAAATAGGTAAAATTAACTTTCAGTAAATTTTGAGTTAACCACATTCATTTCATTTGATAAAGTTGACTGTTGGGTTTTACAATGTATTAATATTACATTTTAAGCAGAAAGAGCATTTTTAAACATTGATTATATTAAGAGTGTCTTATTATTGCACTAAAATCTACATGTTAGGATGATTTATTTAAGATTTTAAAAGATTTTAAGATTTTTTTACACTCTTACTCTTTCTTTCACTTTCTTACACTACTTACTAAATATTTTTCGCTGCTTGTTCAAACTACTTATTTAAAATGAGCTGAAACAACACAATTCCTAAAGTTTTTTTTTGTGACAACCTAATTGTTTTAAGTTCAGTCAACTTAAAATTGTAAAAAAGTTTACTTAATCGATTTGCGTTGGGGCGACGCAGTGGCGCAGTAGGTAGTGTTGTCGCCTCACAGCAAGAAGGTCGCTGGTTCGAGCCTCAGCTGGGTCAGTTGGCGTTTCTGTGTGGAGTTTGCATGTTCTCCCTGCATTTGCGTGGGTTTCCTCCGCATGCTCCATTTTCCCCCCACAGTCCAATGACATGTGGTACAGGTGAGTTGGGTTAGCTAAATTGTCCATAGTGTGGGTGAGTGTGTATGGATGTATCCCGGAGATGGGTTGCAGCTGGAAGGGCATCCGCTGCGTGAAACATGTGCTGGATAAGTTGGCGGTTCATTCTGCTGTGGCGACCCCGGATTAGTAAAGGGACTAAGCCGAAAAGAAAATGAATGAATGAATGAATGAATGAATGAATGAATGATTTGCGTTGGGACAACATGAAGGAATTGTGTGGAACCCAGCATTTTTGCATAAGTCAACAATAACCTGTTTCCAAACTTCTGTGAATTTCTTTCTTCTGCTGTCTATGAGAGATGAGATAAAAAAAACAAAAACATTAAGAATGCTTACCAACATTCTTCAAAATATCTTCTTTTGTGTTCAACAGATGAAAGAAACAAGAAATTGATGTCACCATTTTCATTTTGGGGAAACTACTAAGCTCTGTTATTATATTAAAATGATAACCGTTTCTGATGTTCTCTTTTCAGTTCAAGCTCATCAACAAGGGCAAAAAGACCAACATTATTGACTCCATGTTGCGCATGCTGGAGCAGTACTCCTCCAACCTGGAGGACCTGATCAGAGAAAGAACAGAGGAGCTGGAGGTGGAGAAACAGAGGACGGAGAAGCTTCTGTCTGAGATGCTTCCTCCGTGAGTAAATATTATCATACGCCTACGCTCTTCTCAGAGTAAGCCATGCTCCTGGACCAATCTCAATCTTCATTCACAGCTCTGTGGCAGAAGCTCTGAAAACCGGTGCCTCTGTGGAGCCAGAGTACTTCGATCAAGTCACCATCTACTTCAGTGACATCGTAGGCTTCACCACCATCTCATCCCTCAGTGATCCAATAGAGGTTGTAGATCTGCTCAATGACCTCTACAGCCTATTTGACGCTGTACTGGGCAACCATGATGTCTACAAGGTGAGCTTGAATGTATGAAAGCCAACATGATAAAACAGATTTCCACGAAAAGCCATTAAACTCTTTTTCGTCCCAGGTCGAAACCATTGGAGATGCCTATATGGTGGCCTCTGGGCTGCCAAAGAAGAACGGCAACAAGCACGCAGCCGAGATCGCCAACATGTCGCTGAATATTCTCAGCTCCGTGGGCTCCTTCAAAATGCGGCACATGCCTGAAGTTCCGGTCAGGATACGGATCGGCATTCACTCAGGTTAGTCTAAAAATCTGCTTAGGGTTGATGTTATGAAAAACCGATTGTAAATGCTCATGTAATAAGATTTAATGTCACACTTATGTAGTTCTATCACTCATAGGTATATTTTAGTCAGTTATTAAGATGTGTTTTTGTGGTCACAAGTGGGTAAAGCTAAATAAAGGTGTAACCTAAGGGTTGCCAGGTCTAAGAAAATGTTCCAGCCCAATGACAGCTCAAAACCCACCCAAAGGGAATGAAAAGTAGCCCATTTTTTCGTGTCCAATTAGAGTCAAATGTTGAGTTCCCACAAAAGGGAAAGGTTTATCATATCTTCTCTGATATTTTGCAATACACATTCTTGTAGATACAGTATATATGCTAAGGTACTAAAGCAAACAACAGTTCTAAGTAACTTTCTCAGATGTCTGCGCAGTTGACGTTCTGACTCTTTTACTCTCTCACTTGAAGCTGTATTTGGGTTGCCAGATATGCATTCCGTGATCAATGCCCAATGGTGTAAAGTAGCAAATTACAAATACTTAAATTACTGTAATTAGTAGTTTTCTTCAGGAATTTTACCTTACTAAGTTGTGTACTTTTACTTTTACTTAAGTACATTTTTAGTGCTGTATCTGTACTTTTACTCCACTATTTTCCTTTAACCTGCAGTCAGAACTTTATTTTTTACTTTTTTATATATATTTGATTGGCTAAGTAGAATAATCAGTCATGTGATTCCCTTCCAATCAAACTGCACGTATAAACATTGCGTCATACAGAACAACCTCAAGACACGTGCGCTTATCTAAATGCAGTTAACATATACACTGTGAGGCATTAAAAGTGTTCAGAAACACACAAAAATCATCAAATGCAGTGTGCGAGAGAATGCTTAGATAATGATGATGATGAAGATGAATATGTCGACTGTATGACGACTGAAATAACCAAATGGCCTTACGCCCACACGGGGCGTCAGCTTCAACGCTTCCCATTCACTTTGAATGGGTGATGTCAGGCGTTGCCGAACTGCATTGTGGATCCGTCTGCGCCGCTTCAGAGGCGTTGCTCGCTGCAGAAGTTGGGACTTGCTCAACTTTTCAGATCGCTGTATGCAAATACACCAGCTCAGACAGTGGCCTATTGCTGACTAATTTCATTGGCTGACGCTGCTATGACGATCGCGTCTGCCCCAGCTTCAGACACGCCCTCTGTCAAGCATTGACGCTGAAGCCCCGTGTGAATGGGGCGTTAAACCAGGGGTGTCAAACAGCCCAGCACAGTTTAGTTCCAACCCTGCTTCAACACACTTACCTGTAGGTTTCAAACAAGCCTAAAGGACTTTATTAGTTTGATCAGGTGTGTTTAATTAGGGTTGGAGCAAAACTGTGCAGAGCTGTGGCCTTCCAGGAACTGAGTTTGACACATGTGCCTTAAACCAGGGGTTCCCAAATTTTTCAGCCCGCGACCCCCAAAATAACAATGCCAGTGACTCACGACCCCCAATATCCTCTGAGGTTGTTATAAATACAGAAACCTTGCATGCAATGGCACACACACACCAATAGACCCAAGTCTATTCTTCGTTAAATTTTTTAAATGTATGTCAGTGCTGTAAATGTGCCAGAAAGTTTAACCTTGTGTTATAAAGTCAATCTGCTGCATCTGACGCTATTGCTGTGTCTTTAATATAATGTAATTACCTCAGGGGTCGCAATCCAATAGAACTAGTAACTATAAGCTACTATAGTAACTATATAGTATATAGTAACTATAAACGACAATTTTTTCTTTTCAATAGGTTATGGATAAAATATGGTAATTCTTATGGTTTAATTAAAATAAATAGATTTTTGGAAATCACCAGGCGAACCCCCTTCATTGTCCCGCGACCCCTCGTGGGGTCCTGACCCCCACTTTAAGAACCACTGCCTTAAACAATCACTAAATTTCCTACAGAATGTTACATTTTCACTCACACATGTGCAAATAGCATGTAAATGCATCAACATTTCACATTGTAATGCTCACTACTCTTGAGTACATTTTTTTATTTTTTACTCATACTTATAATACTCATACTCATAAGTAAAGTTTACAACAGATATTTTTACTCTACTTGCACTACATTTTTGGGCAAGTAAGGGTACTTTTACTTGAGTAAGATTTTTCAGTACTCTTTCCACCACTGTCAATGCTCATTAAGAAACGATTCAGTTTTCATTTCATATTTTGTAAAGAAACAATTTGAACAATTTGATAACTCATAACTCATGTTATGAAAGTATCCAAAAAAAAGCAACCTGCAGTTTCAGATCTTTTCTCGCAAACTGCATTTTCAAAATTATGCAGGAAAACCGAGACCCTGGCAACACTGGGTGTAAAAGGTTCTTACAGTAAATGCTTCTAAAGGTAGTTGAAAAGGCATTGATTGGATTGCGTTTATATTGTAAGCAAACACTGATGGGGTTGAATAAGTTAGAACTATCACAAAACGCCAACCTATTCTCTGCCTACTGAATGTGATCTTTTTGGCATGTGTTGTGAGAAAACGTATCAAAACACGGTATTCATACTTTCGCTGTGTTGTACCAAAACACAGATTATGATCGAAACTGTAGTTTCCATCTACATCCTTAAGGCAAAACCACATGAGCTTCACAGCCTGTTATACTCACCAGTGTTGGAAAAAGTACTGAAAAATCATACTTAAGTAAAAGTAGGCAAGCTACTTGCCTAAAAATGTAGTGCAAGTAGAGTAAAAGTATCTGTTGTAAATATTACTCAAAGTATGAGTAAAAAGTAGCCCTTTCAAAAGTACTCAAGAGTAGTAAGTATTACGCTGTGAAAAGCTGATGCGTTTACATGTAATTTGTGGATGTGTGTAAACGTAACATTCTGTAGTGCAATTTAATTTAGTTATTGCCCAGCAGGCACACAACGTCATCAGGCGTTAATATTAGGTTAGATTTAGGCTGTGATATCAGGTGACCAAAATTCAATGTCTAGTCAGCGTCTAAGAACAATGTTATTCTGACATTCAATAACGACATCAAATAATGTTGATATTTGGTTGATTTTAGGTTGTGTTGGAAAGTGACCAAAATCCAACGTCGAGCCAACATCTTAAATCAATGTCATATTGATGTCAAATACTAACATTTATTCGTCAGGTATGGCAACCAAAGTCCAACATCTGATAGACGTCATAGTGCTAACATCCACACAACATCAAGCTGTAATATCATAAGACGTTGATATTTGGTTGATTTTAGGTTGGACGTTGGACATTGACGTCAACCCAATTTTTTTTTTCCAAACAAAATGCAACATCCCCACGACGTTGAGGTACATCGTCAATCTGACGTCATGTTGATGTTCTGTGCCTGCTGGGTGTTAAGGCCATTTCGATCATCTTACAGTAAACATGTGTCATCTTCTCATCAGTGACATCTATACAGTCTCTGGGTCAATGCGTGTAAAGATTTTGGCCATCTTCTTGAACACTGTTAATGCTTCCAAACAGTTTGCTGCAATTATAAATCACCCATGTCTTGAGGTAGTTCATTATGACGTGATTTACCTTCTATGTGTGATTTGATTGGTCAGGAATCACAGGACTGAATATAAGCAATAAAAGCAATAAAAATGTACTCAAGGAAGAGTAAAAGCACACATTTTTAAAACTATTAGTAAAGTAAAATTTCTGGGAAAAACTACTCAGTTACAGTCATTTGTAATTTGTTACTTTACATCAGTGGTTCTCAAAGTGGGGGTCGGGACCCCACGAGGGGTCGCGGGACAATGAAGGGGGGTCGCCTGGTGATTTCCAAAAATCTATTTATTTTAATTAAACCATGAGAATTACCATATTTTATCCATAACCTATTGAAAAGAACCTATTGTCGTTTATAGTTACTATATACTATATAGTTACTATAGTAGCTTATAGTTACTAGTTCTATTGGATTGCGACCCCTGAGGTAATTACATTATATTAAAGACACAGCAATAGCGTCAGATGCAGCAGATTGATTTTATAACACCAGGTTAAACTTTCTGGCACATTTACAGCACTGACATACATTAAAAAAATAAACGAAGAATAGACTTGGGTCTACTGGTGTGTGTGTGTGCCATTGCATGCAAGGTTTCTGTATTTATAACAACCTCAGAGGATATTGGGGGTCGCGAGTCACTGGCATTGTTATTTTGGGGGTCGCGGGCTAAAAAATTTGGGAACCCCTGCTTTACATCACTGACATTCACATGTAAAACACACATGGAACACATGTGAAACACACATGAAACATGTGGTTTTGGAACATTTTCATGCAAAAAAAAAAGTGATCTTGTTTTCCATTTGTGTAACATATTTGTTTTACTTGTGATTTGAACATTTGAATCTCATGTAATGTTTTGTTTTTCCTGCGCAGATATGGTTTTAATTAGCTTATTTTCCCACTCACTCATAAGCTACATAAAAGATTTGCTTGTTCAATAGTATGCATCACAGACAGTGCTTCTGCGAAAGTAAAGCAGAGCATTATGAAGATGGAAAGACCTTGATGAAATCATTTCAATACATGTTAATACCAGGTTAGACATTATATATGGTAAGAATGCATGTTTTATCGTATATACTGTAATACCATGTTGAAACAGGACTCTAAACTGCATTCTTTACAAAAAACAATTAGTTGACTGTACTTAAAAAAAATTAGTAAGCCCAGTGCTTTTGACTTTACTATAAAAAAGTGAGTAAACTTAAAATTCTGTCAGCATTTGCTTACTCTTTGCTTCTACCAAACCTGTTTGAGTTTCTTTCTTCTGTTGCACACAGAGAAGATATCTTGAAGAAAGCTGAAAACCTGTAACCATTGACCTCCATAGTATTTGTTTTTTTCTACTATGGAAGTCAATGGTTACCATTTTTAGCTTTTTTATTGTTTAACAGAATAAAGAAACTCAGCATGGAGCATGAGCAAGTAGTGAATACATTTTCATTTTTGGGTATTTATGTGCATAATTATAAAATGTGCATAGTTTAAAAAAATTAAGTTAGTGGGTTTTTTAAGTAAAGTATCTAATAGCTCTTTACAGTGTATCTTATCCTGTTTGTTCTCTATACAGGGCCGTGTGTTGCTGGAGTTGTGGGTCTAACTATGCCTAGATACTGCCTTTTTGGAGACACAGTCAACACCGCCTCTCGTATGGAATCTACAGGGTTGCGTATGTTCCATTTAGATTTCTTTTTTACAAATGTGATATGGAAACTCGCTGTGTGCTGTAATTGGATGCTCTGTTAACAAACATTATTTTCTTCAGCTTACAGAATTCATGTGAACATTAGTACAGTGCAGATTCTCCGCTCTCTGAATGATGGCTACAAAATAGATGTTCGAGGAAAGACTGAGCTGAAGGTACTAACACAAATGTTTTCTTTTACAGATTATAACTAGCAAAATAATATTTGAACAGGCATTGAAAGTTTGGGGTCAGTTTGATATGATTTGTAATTGTTTTAATTCAGCAAGTATGCATTAAGTTTTAAAAAAAGTATCAGTATCATTTGTTCATATTTGTCTGCGCCAATAGCCTAGTAGTTAAGTGTGCCGACATATAGCACCGTGGTACTCACGGTGACCCGAGTTCAATTCCCAGCTTGAGGTCCTATGCCGATTCTTCCCCTCTATCTGCTCTCAATGCTTTCCTGTCTGTCCTCCACTATCCTATCCCAATTAAAGATTGGGATTAATTCTTTCATAAAAGAATTATGAAAACTAATTACTAAAATTAATAATAATAAATATTTTTGAACACCAAATCTGCATATTAGAAAGATTTCTAAAGAGTCATTGTGACACTTGGGACTTGGTAAACCCTTAAAGCTGCTGAAAATTCAGCTTTTTCAATAAAGGAGACCTAATATGCAAAGAAAAATCACTTTTATACGGGGTTAAACACAGTTATGTGGCAATGTTCTTTGAATATCACCAGCTTCTGATGGTTAAAAATAAATCATTTTATTTTTTATAATCACACTTGATTAAAAACAGTCTGCAGAAACACTTTGATTGACGTTCTACCCTTGTACATGTCAGGCCAATTAGTGATGACCTCTGCCTCATTAGTTTTTCAATCTGCCACTGTGCTGACACATACTCAGCGAACAATTTTGTGTTTAATAGACGTCTAATAGACATCTAAACATAGACAGATTGGCTAAACTTTTAATTTTCTTTTCGACTTATTCTCTTTATTAATCAGGGGTCGCCACAGCGAAATGAACGGCCAACTTATCCAGCTTGTTTTATGCAACGGATGCCCTTCTAGCCGCAACCCAACACTAGGAAACACCCACACACTCTCATTCACACTCATACACTTAGGCCAATTTAGCTTATTCAATTCACCTATAGTGCATGTTTTCGGAGTGTGGGGGAAACCGGAGCACCCGGAGGAAACCCACGCCAACACGGGGAGAACATGCAAACTCCACACAGAAATGCCAACTAACCCAACCGGGACTCTAACCAGCGACCTTCTTGCCGTGAGGCAATTGTGCTACCCACTGCGCCACCATGACGCTTGGGCTGTCAGTGAAAATCTAATAGACATCTAAGAATAGCCCAAAACAAGACTAGTCTTTAAATAAACAGATTAGACAGATTTTATGTGTAGTTATTCATTTCTGTTTATTTGATGACTAGTCTAGTTTTGGCCTATTCTTAGACGTCTATTAGATTTTCACTGAGAGCCCAAATTTAGCCTTGTTTCAGCCAAGACGACTATGTTTAGACGTCTATTAGACATCTTTTAAAAACAAAAAATGTTTGATAGGTAGGCATTTGTAGCTCCGACCTCTTTTGAAAAGTACAATCTCATTTTTATTTAAAGCGACAGTCACCAAAACGGCACAATTAGGATGAAAGGGGTCATTTCAAAGTGTTTTAAAACATTATTTGGGGGGTATTTTGAGCTTCACATACACACTCTAGGGGCATAATAGGTTTTATTTTCAAATATATTCAAATAGAAAGCAGTTATTTTAATGGGAAAACAATTTACAATATTGCTGTTTATAGATTTGATCATATATGTGCAGCCTTGGTGCGCAGAAGAGGGTTCTTAAAAACATTTTGAACAGTAGTGTATGCACTTAATTACTGTAAATACTTTTTATCATTTAATAATGTGTTATTAACTGTTTTTTAGGGGAAAGGCATTGAAGAAACATACTGGCTTGTTGGGAAAGCTAATTTTACTAAGCCTTTGCCAAATCCACCAGAGATCAAACCAGGGTAAGATTTTAATATTATTTGAACATCATTTTTACATGCATTTTAATTTTTTTATCGCTAAAGTTTTAAATGAATTCACAAAATATGTGAACTAGTATGGTCTTTTAATTAAATTGGACTATCTTACTCACTTGCGCTATTTATTAATGTACAAATATATTAAAGCACATTGTACTTTAAATAAATGTGTGTTATTTTTATTAAATCTGTCTGTCTGTATATATATGAATGGGATACTATTTATGGATTGGATAATTGGATTTATGCCTCAGGGAAGACAACCATGGTTTGAAACCTGAGGACATTGAGGCTTACAAGAGAAGGAAAGCTGAGAAAAAGGCATGATCTTGTAGCCAAATGCAAGGAGGTAGTACCTTGCATGCTGTTGTGTATTTGTCATGTGGTCAGACTAGTGACTTTCGGTGGGGTTGTGTCGTGATGGTGTTCAATGTGGTTTTGGAAAAACTGCTTGTTTATTAGTGCATGTTGTGTATTTTTCAGTTGTTGTGAAATGTGTTACTAATGTCCTAAAATGAATCTCATTTATAACTTTGTCTTTTAGAGATAACTGGCAAGACATGATGACGGAGGAGATCAAGTCATTATTTCGCAAGGCCAACAGACCAGTGGACAAGCACAAAATCTGAAAAACAAAAAAACACAAGGAATGAAGTTAAAACTGACAAATAAGGAAAGACACATGACAAGCTGCATGGGAAAGACACAAAGGGCAACACAAGCATGTGTGTTTCACTGCAGCTTACAAAGACTACTTTAATAGGATTGATAGTCGTCTGTCTAATCCGACTCTGCCCAGCGCAGCAGAAACAACAGCGCTAATGAAATGGCAGGTAGTCAGTGAAAGTGTATTGCTTTCCCAATGTTTAACGCTGTCATACTTTCTCAGTTTTGGCCACAGAGTGGCTGTGTGTGCATCCCATACCAAAGGCGAGCTCATGTTTGGGATTTTTCAGAGTTTGCCACATATTTGTTACTCACGGTGGAGCTTTCATTGATTTTCTTTGATTTTCTCTAACCGAAAAACAATGTAGTGACATAATCAGATTTGGCAAAGCTTATTGGACATCTGTTGCAAAGACCAAATGTGATATTCTAGCGATGTTTAAATGCAAAAGCCAAATTGCGAGAGGTTGGTTGATAGCAAGCAATTACAAATGTAAGGCTGCTGTGTGTTATCTCTGGACTGATGATAATTATGACTGTGTTTATGCTGAGTAAGAAGTTGCTTGAGAGAAATTACACAGTGGAATGCAATAATTCTGTGAATTCTGTTCATGTATGCAAACATGTTTATTTATACTATGCAGAAAACTTCATTTTAGTTGCCATACATTTAGGAAACTGGAGCATAATTGACGTCTGACTGCTTTTAAATGACATTAAATCAGACCAATCGGTTTATTAAAGGGTCTTATCTCTCTCCGATAAAACACATGTGCTTGTAATGGATAGAAAATGAAATGTTTAAGTTGCTGTGCAGTTTAAGTTGTATTAAACATGTAGGCTGGGTTTGTCTGAGAGGGATTGACTGCCTTACACAAGCTGTTTCAAATCACAAATGGCATTTTCTGTTCATCTAAAATTTCAGGCACAGCCTGAGTGGTGTTTTTAATGATCATATTTCTTATCATATTTCATATCACTTTTTTCTTTATTTTCTGTTTGTCAATGCTTTTGGCCAGTCAGATCTCAACAGGCTGATGTCTCTCTGTGATAGTTCAGTTTTGCATTCCTAGCATTTTACATTGCATGTTAAACATGTAAATAAGTACTGTACAATATAAAAATACATCCAGAGTCTATAATTGTTACATTTTATTAACAACTGTATGGATAGCTGCTAGTTTCCAAACGCTCAATTTCATGCTAACAAAAGATACATGTTCTGATGCCGTGTGCATACAATAACATGCTAAGTCAAACAAATTATTTTTGTCACTTTTTGTCTCCTTATACATTAAGCAATCATTTTTATAATTTAAAAAAAAGTTATTTTTTTGTGAAATAGTGTGTGCACAGTTGTGTGAATGTACACCATGGTATGGGTGAGGCAAGGAAAAGCAGCAGCTAACATTAGGGAATAATCTGATTAATGGGCTACAGTTCTCAATATTAGTTTAATTTGAGTTTCTGTGCCTGACGATCGGGTTGTCGTGGTCCTAACCTTTGACCAGCACCCGTTCCACAATCCACCCACCTCTTACGGCTCCCACTGCGGGTGGTGGGCCTGCAGGTGGATGTAATGTAATGTAATGTAATGTGTATTTCTATAGCGCATTTATTGTGTATGGCCATACACCCAAAGCGCTTCACAATCATGAGGGGAGTCTCTCCACACCACCACCAGTGTGTAGCATCCACTTGGATGATGCGACGGCAGCCACAGGACAACGACGCCAGTGCGCTCACCACACACCAGCTATTGGTGGAGTGAAGAGACAGTGATAGAGCCAATTCGGTGGATGGGGATAATTAGGAGGCAATGATGGTTAAGTGCCAATTGAGGGACTTTGGCCAGGACACCGGGGTTACACCCCTACTCTTTACGAGAAGTGCCATGGGATTTTTAATGACCACAGAGAGTCAGGACCTCGGTTTAACGTCTCATCCGAAAGACGGCACTCACTGACAGTGTAGTGTCCCCTTCACTTTCACTGGGGCATTAGGACTCACACAGACCACAGGTTGAGCGCCCCCTGCTGGCCTCTCTAACACCACTTCCAACAGCAACCTAGTTTCCCCATGTAGTCTCCCATCCAGGTACTGACCAGGCTCAGCCCTGCTTATCTTCAGTGAGCAACCGGTCTTGGGCTGCAGGGTGATATGGTGGATGGTCCCTGTGGATGGGACCACGTCGCTCCTTTGGGCTGAGCCCGGCCAGGTTCCGTGGGATAAATCCTGGCCACCAGGCGCTTGCATACGAGCCCCAACCCCAGCCCTGGTGCTCCACTGGAAAAAGGTGGTTTGCCATCTCCAGGTTGGAGGAAAGTCCTTACCCCAGGTGAAGGAGTTCAAGCATCTTGGGGTTTTGTTCACAAGTGAGGGAGGGATGGAACGTGAGATTGACAGGCGGATCAGTGCAGCAGTAATGCAGTTGATGTACTTGTCCGTTGTGGTAGAGAAGGAGCTGAGCCAAAAGGCAAAGCTCTCGATTTACCGGTCAATCTACGTTCCTACTCTCACCTATGGTCATGAGCTTTGGGTCATGACCGAAAGAACAAGATCTCGGATACAAATGGCTGAAGTGAGTTTCCTTCACAAGGTGCACCCTTATAGATAGGGTAAGGAGCTCTGTCACACGGGAGGAGCTCGGAGTAGAGCCGCTGCTCCTCCACATCAAGAGAAGTCAGCTGAGGTGGTTCGTGCATCTGTTTTCGATGCTTCCTGAATGCCTACCTAGGGAGGTGTTCCAGGCATGTCCCACCAGGAGGAGGCCTTGGGGAAGACCCAGGACACGCTGGAGGGACTATGTCTCTCGGCTGGCCTGGGAACGCCTCGGGATCCCCCCGAAAGGGGCTGGAGGAAGTGTCTGGGGAGAGGAAAGTCTGGGGTTCTCTCCTAAGACTACTGCCCCCGCGACCCGGCTGCTGAAAAGCAGACAAAAATGAGATGAGATGAGTTTAGTTTTACTTAGGAATTTCATGCAAACTTGTAGATTGGGGATTGTTTTCATGGTGTCAGAGCAAGGTTTGTAATTTTTACAATTTAGTTCTAAAACACAAAGTATACACAATCCTGGGCCATACCTGAATTGTAAAGCCACTAGTCTTAAGTTGCTACATAAGAACTCCAATACAGGTATTTGAGAGCACACAACAATTATAGCTAAGTTTATTTTAAATTAAATTATAATATAAAGTGATGTTTTATCACTGCAGTGACTGTACAATTTCTGATCTCACCTGCTTTTAGAATGTTATGACATTTGCTGGAAAACAAGACAAAAAAAAAAGAAAAAGAAAATTTACAGTTTGACAACAAGATAAAGTGCAATTCTTTCCATATTCTTTGGTTTGGGAGCAAAGTTATTCAAACTTTTTGAGTTTTCTTTTTGTGTGTAAAATGAAGTAAACCAATTAGGAATGGCACAAAGTTGTATTTTTACATATTTAAATAAAACTTATTTTGTTCTCTCTATAAATTTACATTTAGAAAACATATTGTGTAGTGTTGCAAACAAATTATTAATTACATTTTTTTCCATTTTAAAATGTACATTAATAACCATGACAGCCTACAGTACATGTGTTTATAGTTTCGGATACACAAAGTTTAAGCTGTTGGTTATGATATTATTTAAAAATACGATTGTGATTTAGATGAAATTGTGATTTTTTTTAACGTTTTCACAAGTAATTTATTATACTTAAAATAATAATAAATATGCAGTTCGGTTGCTTACCATAGGATGGCGCTGTAATAAAGGTTTTTGTACTGTAGTCCTACACAAAACTAGGATCAACTCCTTAAACCAGTTATTTATGAAACAAATGTTGCACCAAGGATTCAGTGTCATTTTTGTCAAGGTTACAGTACACATTGATTAAGTAATCTTCCTCTTTGGGTATTATTTCGCCTCTGCTGATTGCCCATCTCACCGTGAGAGCCCTTGACTCCAGCCTCTAATTCCTCCTTCATTTACGTCCACGGAACGGAACTGCAAGTGTGAAAGGAAATTACTGCTTTCCAACATCAACAATCCTCTTTGAAATTGTGGTGTTTATGGTGCCATAAAGACAGCAGGGTGTCAGGGAAGTCTGTGTCAGGTGAGGAGGTGAGACACTGCCATAAACACACAGATAAAGCTCTACATTCCAGGATTTGACACATCAAGCCAGGCGGAACGACTGGGATTAAACTGTTTGTAATGACAGAGCAGTGACAATGTACTGTGATTTGCAGGCCTCATAATCACTATAAACACGGGGACGGACAACAAGGCGCCACAGGTATTAGAAATGGTCAGTATGTGAACTTTTTGTACGTTTAAGACGACAAGAAAACGGTTTTATGATAAACAGACAGCAGTTAAATTAAGTACTGTAAACAGTATTCGAATTTTCACAATTTTTATACTTGAAAATACAATATTATGTTTATTTATGGGATTCAAGTCATTCTTAATTAAATGCAATTAATTCGCGTTTTAAAATGCTTCCCACAGAATGTTTTCACTATTAGCTACTACCCAGCAGGCACACAACATCATAAGACCTTAATATTAGGTTAGATTTAGATCATGACGTTAGGTGACTTAAATTCAACATCTAGCCAGCGTCTGAGGACAATGTTATTTTGACGTCCAACAACGACGTCAAATTAAGTTGATATTTGGTTGATTTTACGTTGTGTTGGAAAGTGACCAAAGTCCAACGTCTGATAGATGTCATAGCTAGTGGTAACTTCCACACAACTTCAAGCTGTAACATCATTTGACGTTGACATTCCCTGCTGAAAAAAAAAACTGCTTAAACCAGCTTAAGCTTTTAGCTGGTCGACGAGCCTGGTTTTAGAGGGGTTTTGGCCATTTCCAGCCTGGTTTCCACCATTTTCAGCCTGGTCTTAGCTGGTCAGGCTGGAAAATGACCAGCTTAAACCAGCTAAAACCAGCTTGACCAGCCTGGTTTAAGGTGCACAGAGCTGGTTTTGGTTGGTCAAGCTGGTTTTAGCTGGTCGACTCCCAGCCTGACCAGCTAAGACCAGGCTAGAAAAATGGCCAAAACCCCTCTGAAACCAGGCTGGACGACCAGCTAAAACCAGCCAACCATCTTAGGCTGGTTTAAGCTGGATTTTACAGCATGGATTTCCAAACAAAATCCAACGTCCCCTTGACGTTGGGGTACAGTGTCAATATGATGTCATGTTGATGTCCTGTGCCAGCAAGTTATATATACCCTGAGCAAATTGTTCCCTACATTTTTCAACCGTTACAAAAATGAACCATTATTTTATTATTTTAAATGTGAACTGTTTTTTTTTAATAACATTGTATTGTAACCATGTGTAATGCAGCAAACCATGGTTCCCATAGTTTAATTTTCATCAGGGAAGACACCAAGCTTTTATCTGCCATTATTAGTTACTGTTAGTAGTTCAGGATGTGATATGTTTTATTTTATATATACCTTAACTTCTTTATAATGAGTTATTACTTTAAACATAATTGAAAAAGGAGGAGGCTCAGTGTTTAGCACTGTTGCCTCACAGAAAGAAGGTTGCTGGTTTGAGTCCCGGCTGGGCCAGTTGGCAATTTTGTGTGGAGTTAACATGTTCTCCCGTGTTCTCATGGGTTTCCTCCGGGTGCTTCAGTTTCCCTCACAGTCCAAAAACATGCGCTATAGGTGAATTGATTAAAATTAATTGGACATAGTGTATGAGTGTTTGTGTGTGTGTGTGTGAATGTGAGAATGTATGGGTGTTTCCTGTACTGCAATGTGGCTGGAAGGGCATCCGCTGAGTAAAACATATGCTGGAATAGTTGCCGTTTTTTTCCGCTGTGGCGACCTCTAAAAAAGAGACTAAGCCGAAGGAAAATATATGAATGAATGATAACTGAAAAAACAATCATGATAATATATATTTTCCATTTCAGTTTATTGAAAAAACTTATGACAAAAATGAAGGGAAAAAACAGCACACTTTCTCAAAACATTTTATAGTAAAAGCATATTGAAACATGGCATTTGGAGAGTTTTGAAGACAGGCATCAGGGCAGCAGTTCTTTTGTTGGATGAAAGTGAAATAATAGAACCTACAAAACTGTGCTTTAAGAAACAATTGAGTAGGATTACCTTTTCCCTTTAAACATTAAAGATTAGGTCAACCCTAACCAGATGTTACAAACTCATAAAGAGACGTTCTACGAGCACAATCATGAATATCACAACACCATGGCTCAACATCAATTACACTACACTTAATGTAAGCATAGTGTTTGATTGAATAATGCACATGGCATAATTGATGTCAAACCACTGGTCCTTTTGTGCAGTTCAAATATATCTCACTTACTGTATTTCTACCATTGCTCCTGACACATACCACCTATCTTTGCTTTTGTACTGACAAATTCACTAAGATTGTCCACACACCTGAGGTAACAGCATTAATAACAATAAAACCAGTTTAAAAAAGAAAAAAAAAAAAAAAAAAATCACAAAAGTTCATTCAAATAGCCTAAAAGTTACAATTCATCTCTCATTTTATCACCCTTAGGGCGAACTAGCCTGCCAATAAAAAGGATGGAGTTGGTCTTGTTGTCTTTCACAAGGAAAATGAAGGGATGGTCGGCGTAGAAGAGCTTGGGGCTCCTCATCTTCTCACTGCCGAAAATGCTGGTGTCAAATGGGTTTCCCTCTGTGTCCCACTCCAAGGAGGAGGCATGGAAGACATTGGAAAGGTAAAGGTCTTTTTTGCCGGAAATGTTGGACAGATCTGCCTTGGACTTGTCCACAGCTTCAGTGAGACCGAGTTCTCCAAGATGTTTCTGCAAAGCAAGGCAAAAGATGCTCGTACATCATGCTGGAAGAGAGAAGGAGTGGTTTGCGAGCAACTATGAAGCAGTAATCTTTCATATTCACCTGAAGGTCGTGGCTGACTTCCATGCTCCCTTTGGGCAGAGAGATGGCGACCGCTTTCTCCTCAAGTTTGCTGATCCAGGTGTCCAGCTGCTGGCGGGTGAGAAGTTTCTCCAGCCGCTCCAGAGGCTCTACGTGGTACGGCATGATGAAAATCATGCTGGACTTCTTATGCGCCAAAGGCATGCTGACCATTAAAAATTTGTTCTCTGTGTCTTCATAGAAGCCATAGATACCTGTAAAAGACAAACACTGTTAAATATCTACAGTTGAAGTCAGAATTAGTAGCCCCCCTGAATTATTAGCTCCCCTGTTTATTTGTTTTTTTTTTTTCTAATTTCTGTTTAAGGGAGAGAAATTATTTTCAACACATTTCTAAACATAATAGTTTTAATAACTTATCTCTAATAACTGATTTATTTTATCTTTGCCATGATGACAGTAAATAATATTTGACTAGATTTCAGCCTAGTATTCAGCCTAAAGTGACATTTAAAGGCTTAACTAGGTTAATTAGGTTAACTAGGCAGGCGTTATTGTATAACAATGATTTGTTTTGTAGACTATCAAAAAATATATAGCTTAAAGGGGCTAATAATTTTGACCTTAAAATGGTATTTAAAAAATTAAAAACTGCTTTTATTCTAGCCGAAATAAAACAAATAAGACTTTCTCTAGAAGAAAAAATATTATCAGACATACTGTGAAAATTTCCTTGCTCTGTTAAACATCATTTGGGAAATATTTCAAAAAAATAATAATTTAAGGGGGTGCTAATAATTCCAGTTGGTTGCTGTTGGTTTTACCTGTGCGATGCATCATTGGCACAGAGATAGTGTGAGAGCGGGTCACCAGGAAACCACGGTTGTCAACCATCTTGTGGTGGAACTTCTCATCCCAGTGGGCTGTGGAAACAAGTACAAACCATTAACATGATTAATATTTAGTTAAACGTTTGGTTACACTATTATAGTCAATATGTTAGTGCCATATAGTAAAAAAGGACAAAACAATTGGATGAATTGGTTGATTTTGGATGAATAATTAAATATGATTCCGAAGTAAATCCTGGTACTATTCAATAGAAAGTAAATGAAGATGGGTGGCGCAGTAGATAGTGCTGTCGCCTCACAGCAAGAAGGTCACTGGTTCAAGCCTCGGCTGGGTCACTTGGCATTTTTGTGTGGAGTTTGCATGTTCTCCCCGCGTTCGAGTGGGTTTCCTCCGGATGCTCCCGTTTCCCCCACAAGTTCAAAGACGTGCGGTACAGGTGAATTGGGTAAGCTAAAATTGTCCATAGTGTATGTGTGTAAATAAGAGTGTATGGGTGTTCCCCAGTGATGGGTTGCAGCTGGAAGGGCATCCGCTGCGTAAAACATATGCTGGATAGGTTGGCGGTTCATTCCGCTGTGGCGACCCCAGATTAATAAAGGGACTAAGTCGAAAAGAAAATTAATGAATGAGTAAATGAAGATTCGTCTTGCACTCTTAACTCAAACAGTTGATTTTACTAGATTTTACTGCTTGGAAACTCATTGGCTTAAACCGCACCAAAAGTTTTACACAACCAGTGTAAAGTTGAATTTACATAGAACTAAACAGAATATTAAGGCTGTTTAGTTTCACATTGTGTAATATTTTATTGTAAGCGGTTTGAGGCAAAGGGTTCCCAAGCAATTTTCTAGTAAAATCAACTATTTAAGAGTGGATAAAAAAAGAACAACAAGAATAACATAACATACTGTAATTTATAAATACTTACGTTTAAAGAACATAGCATTGACGATCATAGCCCCGTCTGTGTTTTTTACATCCTTTGTAATTTCTGGCAGCTTTCCATCAGTTGTCTTGGCGGCCCACTCATTGATGGAGTTAATGGCGCTTCTCTTGTCGCGGAAGTTGATTTTGGAATGCTCGTAGTTGTAGTGTTTCTTGCTGTTCTTGACAAAGTCTTCGACGAAGCTGACAGAGCTGGGGCCGTACAGCCTGTTACTGATCTTCCACGTCATATTGCGGGCCTGCGGGTCACTCACCTCGGTCAGAAGCTCCGACAAGCCCGTATGCAGATGCTCATCCTTTAGAGCATCAGCCTTCAGGACACTTTTCACCTGGGATGCAGTGGAGGACTTGCTTCCCATTGCCACCATACCCAGAGAAGACGCCACCACCACAGGTGAGATGAGGATGTTCTCGAGACCCTTTTCTTTGGCCACATTGTGGTAGAGATTGAAGGCCAGGTTGGCGCTGGTGTCTGCCATGGAGGTTGCATGAGTGCTCAACTTTTTGTCCTCACCGGACACGGCCACAGCCAAAAGGCACATAGCAATGAGGCTGGATACCCACATTCTGGCTGGATTATTGGATATGGAAAGCCTATAGTAGAGGGATTACAAGTGATACTAAGTACAAATTCACTAATTTGTCAGAAATGCTAATTTCAATATTCCATGTGTCAGTTTTAGGAACAAAGAGCTGCAAACTATTTGATTGTTTTTACACTTTTAAATGTTCGTATTGTAAATTGGTAAACCTACAGAAATGAAGCCTGTAGGTCATGTTTTCTAGATCAAAGCAGTTGAACAATAGCAGCGGCATAGACTAATCTCAGAGGAATGCGCTGCTTAAAGGGATAGTTCACCCAAAAACTAAACAACAGGAAGCTCATGCTCTAGACCAGCAGTTCCCAACAGGAGGGTCCCGGCCCACAAGGGGGCCTCAGCGAGCTCCGTGGGGGCGTCGTGTCATATTTTTAACATTTTTTAGCAGTGGACAATTAGGAGAACAATCATGTTGTTCTTTTTATTCCCTGGCTGACCAAAAAATGGACAAATTTGTAATTCATCCTCCACAAAAAAAAAGTCTCACCTTTAGCAGCTAATACTTATGACCCAAGCAAACTGGACCGAGGTGAAGAAGCTCCAAACATTTCAGGTGGCAGCACTAGCAATAATGAAAACACAAAATGCAGGAAATACCAAAATAGTTACCTGAACTATGGTTTTATTCTATTTTCTTGAAGCAAGGAGTCCCTGACCCAACCACAGTGCATTATCTGCACCAGAGTTCTTGCTAACGAATTGATGAGGCCAAATTAATAAGACATTTGGAGACGACTCATCCCCAATGAGCATTTTTTGAGTGCAAGGCAAAAGAATTGACACACACCCAAAATGAGATGAGTGACGTCACAGCAACTGACAAGAAACTTTTATAAAATTGGCAACTAATATAGGGCCAATTTAAAGGCCAAAGGCTTACGTTTTTCAGTTACAAATGCCCTACTGATGTTTTGCTTTTATATTTTACATCAGGCTATAAAACATAAACATAGACATAGTAATAAACATACCGTTTGCTTGAAAACAAAATTTTTTGTCATCCTTACTGCAAACTTATATGAGCAATAAAATCATTAAATGTTAAGGGTGGCCTTAGAATATTTTTCGGGGGAAAAGGAGGTCTCAGGCAAGAAAAGGTTGGGAACCACTGCTCTAGGCCATCATTAATTCATTCAAGACACAACATAGAGGCGGATTAAAGGTTGTAAAGATGAAAGGTAATAAGGTTGTAAATAGTGTGTTGTAAATTTCTTGAACAAACTGACCTCAAGGTATCTTCAAGAGCCATGGGTATTACCTTTATTTTGCCTATATATTTTTTTTTACTCTCAAAGTGCCAGGAGCTGTTGACTGCTAAATTTTTTAAAAAATAGTTTCAGTTTTCTTCTGAAAAAACAAAGTCAGCAACATCTTTGATGGACACTGAAGGGTGAGTAAGTTAACAGCAAATTCCGTTTTTTTTTGGTGAATTATCCCTTAAACATGAGCCTATTTTTTAGGCATTTCTCAAATGTGCTTACTGTTGAATATTAGAGCAGTGTATTGCATATTGCATAGTTACTATGCTTGCGTGTGCAAGATGTTTGTAGAATGTTATGTCTTTATCCACCAACAACCGCAGCATTGTTGTTTTGTTTTTCCATCTTTTATTTTTCTTTGTATGTTGCTTTTTTATCATCTTGAATACCTTGAAATGCTTTCATATTCATAGTTGTCAACGATATGGATTTTCACTCTGAAAGACAAGAGGTGCATTTGGGTAATCTACACAAAAGTATGTTTATATACATTGGTTAATGTGCAAAATGAACTCCTTGCTTTTTTTCTTAATCCAGCAAAGGTTTGATTTAAAGTTTGCTGCTACTTCATGCACACAGAGAAAGAAAGACACGTCGACTCTTCTTATTGGCTAGCAGAACTTTAGAGAAAAAGCTTTTTGTCCAATCAGAACTTCCACAGTAGACCAGCATCTGAATGGCAGAGGGAGCGCTGATGGAGAGATAGCACAAAACCACTCCCAATGGAAAAATCACTGACTTGCAGGATAAAAATGTAATGGTAAAAATCTGCTTTGAGACGAAAAATGCTTTGAGACCAACCTTTAGTCTTTTTAGTTCCTAAAATTTACCATTTAGTTTACAGTTTCCTTTTGGTAGTTTTGCATGTTTGATGAAATAATAAAGAATTAGGATAAAAAAAGTTTGTGTATTAAGTTGGCTGTAAAGCATTTTTAAAATGGCAAAACTAACAAAAAGCAGTATGAAGAGTTATTAAAAGGTATTCTCTGACCCTGTGTGCAGTAGTCTTTTTTTTTTTTGTGCATGCAACAAAAGCAATCCCAAATAAATATTTGTGAAATAAAATCATTTCCTCCAATATTTACCTTGGACAGCTGTTTGGATGTTCTCCTCTTTTTTCCTCTTCTCTTCTCAGATGTTAACTTCTTCTTCTTCTCTTCTCGGATGCTGGTTTGCTGCAGTGTTAGAAGCAGAGGCCTTTATACTCCAGGAAAGAAACTTCTAGAAGCTGGACACGGACTATTCAAATGAGAATGTCTGGATGTCCTGGGGAAGCAGAGAAAGCCCTCCCTCTGTATCAAATGACCACCTCTGCAAGGTCCTAAAGCCTTCTGAAATCAGCTCTACTTTGAAAACAAACTATTGTTATTTTCATTAAACTGGTGAAAATGTGTTGTTTTGGCACGAAGTTTGCAATGGAGGATGATAATGTTTTGTAGCATTCAAGGTTTTATCATTGCATTTTTTTATAAGGTTTTATAAATGCATTTTGAACTAGAACATGACAATTTAAAAGTCTTTAAATCACACAATTAACCTCAGGATGTATCAATTAACTGCTTTTATTGACTGGATTTTCTCTCTTTGTTAACATTCCTTCTAGATTCTTCTGTCGGTTATGCAGAGGCTTGTTCCCACATCTCACATCCTCCCCCAACAGAGTGCCACGTCAAACTGTGAATTCTTTTTCTGGCTGCGGGTGTGGTGCAGAACTTAGGTACTATATAATCAAAATCTTTTGATAATTAATTATTTTTATTTTGTAATGTTTAGGTGGTCATTCTTTTGCACATTAGTTGTTTTGTCTGTTGCTCTGATCTCTTACATAGTAATATTTATTATCCGTGCAACTTTTTTCTTTCTTTCAGCAAACATTATATAATATAATACAGGATAGTTCATCCAGAAAAAAGTACTCTCTCTGAAGTAATTCCAAAACTTTATAAGAAGATATTTGAAGATAAAAGAAGAAGAAAGCTGGAAACCTGTAATACTTTCATAGTAAGAAAAACAAATACTATGGAAGCCAATAGTTACAGGTTTCCTGCTTTCTTCAAAATATCTTCTTTTGTATTGAACAGATGAAAGAAAGTCAAACAGGTTTGGGACAAGTCAATGGTGAGTAAATGACAGAATCTTCAGTTTTGGATGGTTAAAAGAAATTACCATTTACAACCCCCACCGCATTATATGTTCTCTGACTCCTACAGTAATGAAACACACCCAGTAATGCTGCTGGACTAAACCATAAATCCATGAAAAGTCCACTTTTTAAAGTTTTATTCTCTTGTTCTTTTTGTAAACAAGTTATCTCTTAAACATGAGCTTGTTTTAGGCATTTCTGAAGTGCGCTTAATGTTGAATATTAGAGCAGTTTATTGCATTCAGTTGTCAAATATGCTTGAGTGTACAAGATGCTTGTAAGATTGTATGTCTTTATCCACCAACAATCACACACTAAAAATGATAAGATTCAATATGATTGATTATATGATCACTATATGATCACAGTCATGATAAAAAAATGTTTTATAATACTTTAACTTATCTCAACAAGTTATTCAGGTTTAAAGTAATATTTTTGTCAGTTTGGCTGAAGTAAGTTGAGATGACTAGAAAAGTTCATTTGACTCAGATAAAAAATGTTGGCAACAAGATTTTCTTTTACATTGCTATATTGTTGTTCATTATTAACATTTGTTTCTTTATATGTTGAAAGACTCCATTTTGACCCCTACAGTAATAAAACACACTCAGTAATGCTGCAGGATTAAACCACGAGTTCATGAAAGTCCACTTTTTAAAGTTTTATATATTTTTTCTTTGTGTAAACAAGTTATCCCTTAAACATGAGCCTTTTTTAGGCATTTCTGAAGTGCGCTTAATGTTGAATATTAGAGCATTCAGTTGTCAACTATGCTTGAGTGTACAAGATGCTTGTAAGATTGTACGTCTTTATCCACCAACACACTGTAAAAATGATATTCAATATGTTTAATTATGATTAATTATATGATCACAGTCATGACAACAAATATTTTATGCTACTTTAACTTACCTCAACAAGTTAATCAGGTTTAATGTAATATTTTTGTCAGTTTGGCTGAAGTAAGTTGAGATGACTAGAAAAGTTCATTTGACTTAACTAAATAATGTTGGCAACAAGAGTTTTTATTTTTTACAGTGCAGCATTGTTGTTCTTTAACATTTGTTGCTTTGTATGTTGAAAGACCCCATTTTTTTTTACCCCTACGGTAATAAAACACACTCAGTAATGCTGCAGGATTAAATCATAAATTCATGAAAAATCCCCACTTAAAGTTGTATTCTCTTTTTCTTTGTGTAAATAAGTTAAAGTTACCAAAAGAGCCCTGTAAAATACATTCAAGATTTAAAAAAAACTCTCAAACTGCTCAGAATCTCTTGTAACATTTTAGGTAACTTGCCTAAGCACAAAAGCATGTGTTTTCTGCATTGGCCGGTCTGTGTGTGGTATGTATTGTTCAAACATGTGGCTCTGCTGTTAATGACATCTGTTGTTTACTAAAGAGTCTCTTTAAACATCTCAGTTTGTCAGCGTTTCAGGTTTGCATACGGCAGATGTCTTGAACAAATCTCAAATGTTGGGTATAAAAGGCATATTCATATCTAAGCGTGCTGAAATTCTGCACAAAGCAGTCATTGAGTTGTGGGCTGTGCCGAAGGGCTGTGCGAACATGATGTAAGATGCAAGAAAAGTTACTTCTCAAGTGCTGATGTAACTTGGTGCACCATTGCACACATCTTTGATTTGTTAGCAAAAAAGTGGTGAAAAGTAGTTTTAGAGAGAAAATAGATCTTCTTTAAGAGCTTTATGTGCAAAACAGTGTTCTTAATTTTCTTGTCTGAATGAATGCTTGTTATAAAATAAATTTGTGTTGATTTAAACTGTGGAAATTAAATATTTGCTATATATATTATGCTACATAAACCTTGTGTTAAACTGCCAGAACATTTTCTGTTATCTACTTATTTCTCTCTATATTATGTCTTATACATCATATTATTTCAAACTACTGAAATGTCAATAAAAGTCACTTTGTTAAACTGTAGAGTTTTCAACATCAAAAGTCGACAGAGCCAAGATCAACATCCCATAATGCAAATCACAACAGTAAATAAATGGAAAACACTTGTGGATCACAAAATATGGAAAGTGTTCATCAACAGATATTTTTTAGAGTGTACTGTCTGAGGGTTTCAGTCACTTTGGAAAAATTTTATATTATCATAAAGTAGAATTGTGTTCATTTGAACTGTGAAAATTAATTTTCATCAGGAGATCAAAATAAAGAAACAACCTGCAATTTTCTACATTTATGTCAGTGTTTAGTCCTATTTGAAGTTTTCCTAACACACGTAAAAAAGCAGTTTTTAGGAATATTTCATGAGTTTTTCCAGAAGGACAGGATATAAAAGTCCCCCAAAGTCAGCTTTATTGTCAATTCAACCACATGTACAGGACATACAGAGAATCGAAATTCTGTTACTCTCAGACCCTAGGTGCCTAACATATAATATTAATACAAAATACAAAACGTAGAGTTGAAAAAAGAATGTACAATAAATACAATTATAGAATGTAGTCTAAAAAATATACACATAAAAAAAAAAAATATATATATATATACATAAGATGTAATCTAATCTAAAAAATATACGTAAAAATGATTTACTTTTAACATTGAAAGCCTCAGACAGTACACTCTAAAAATGATCTGTTAATGAACACTTTCCATATCTTGTTATTCACAAGTGTTTTCTGTTTATTTGCTGTTGTGATTTGCATTATGGCAGCTTGATCTCTGCTTTGTTAACTTTTGATGTTGAAAATGTAACTCTACAGTTGAACAAAGTGACTTTTATTGACATTTTAGTAGTTTGAACAGTAAGACATGAGAAATAATATACAGAGAAATAAATTTGTAAAATAACAGAAGGCAGCTTATTACAAGGTTTTTGTTACAACACCAACTCAGACAATATATCACTTTCAACTATTAAATTGTTAATAAAAGTCACTTTTTTGAAATTTTCAAGGTTAAAAATTGTTAGAAGAAAGGTCAAGGTCCTATAATACTATTCAAAAGCATAAATAAAAGGGAAAAAAAATAAAAACATGAATCGCAGAATATGAAAACTGCTAATTTATGGATATTTTTTTTACAAAGTAAGTTTTCCAGATTCCTCACTGCAGCTGGAATCACTCTCTAATTTAGCTTCGAAAAGAAAAATGGATTTGTCTCCACATGCGCTGTCTCAACTTTTTGGAATAATAGCCTCTGCAGTGAACAAAATGCTAAGGAGCATGTTGTGTGGACAAAGAACTACTCCAAAATTCAATTTAGAGATCAAAGCAAGTTACATTTATTTGGGACCAATGAAAAACCTTATTCATTGTCAAAGATCAAACCTAAGGTGTTTGCTGAATGCTGAAGTCGGTGAAAAGTAGACAAGGGTGTGTCATGGTTTGGGGATTGTTTTCTGTAGCAGGAGTTTGGTCTCTTATGCAGCTACATGACAAAGTGGAAGCAAATGTTCATTAGAATGTCTTACACCAACACGGAGTTCCTGCATCCAATGCTTTTTAATGTGCTAACCCCACCCCTAACCCTACTCCCCACAGTGACGTCACTAGCTCCATTGAGTGCATTGTGTCTGACATTGCATCTCTGAGCGATGCAATCTCAACTTGCATCATAAAGGCTGCATCCAGACACTATTGGCATTCATCGATCAGTCAGCCAGCAATCTTCATGCAGGACAATGAACCCTTTCACACAGCACAGCGGGTAATGTAGTTCACCAAGATGAAAACATTAAAATATTTAAATGACCAGCCCAGACATTTATGAAGTGTGCTTCACACAGGTGAGTGGGTTTGATAGCCACCTGTAGAAACACTCTTTATTCATTCATTCATTTTCCTTCGGCTTAGTCCATTTATTCATCAGGGGTCGCCACAGCGGAATGAACCGTTATCTTATCCAGCATATGTTTTACAACATCCATACACACTCATTCACACACATACTGTACACTGAGGCCAATTTATTTTAATAATTTAATAATTAGTTTTCAATTCACCTATAGCGCATGTCTTTGGACTGTGGGGAAAACCGAAGCACCCAGAGGAAACCCACGCGAACACGAGGAGAGCACGCAAACTCCACACAGAAATGCCAACTGACCCAGACAGGACTTGAACCACGACCTTCTTGCTGTGAGGCGACAGTGCTAACCACTGTGCCACCGTGTTGCCCCAGAAACACTCTTCTCTCTGTCTAAAAAAACAAACAAATAAAAAAACACTGCCCCCCTTTACTCTAGCACTTAATTCTCTGAGCATTAACAGTTTCTTTGTATAATTAGCACTACTTGTGTTTATTGCTTCTTATTGAATTTCTGAGGGGCGGCGCAGTGGGTAGCATGTTCGCCTCACAGCAAGAAGGTCGCTGGTTCGAGCCTCGACTGGGTCAGTTGGCATTTCTGTGTGGAGTTTGCATGTTCTCCCCGTGTTCGCGTGGGTTTCCTCTGGGTGCTTCGGTTTCCCTCACAGTCCAAAGACATGTGGTACAGGTGAATTGGATATGCTAAAATTGACCGTAGTGTATGAGTGTGTGTGGATGTTTACCAGTGATGGGTTGCGGCTGGAAGGGCATCCACTGCGTAAAACATATGCTGGATAAGTTGGCAGTTCATTCCACTGTGGCGACCCCAGATGAATAAAGGGACTAAGCCGAAAAGAAAGTGAATGTTATTATTTAAAAAACAAAGCAGAGCAAATTATTTCTCAGAATTAAAGAGCTGACCCCCCCTATACATTTTGTTTTGAAGTCATTCAAGAGGGATCAAGCGTTAATTAGGGGGGTCAATCCCCCCAAACCCCCCTGTAATTCGCACCTTGTATAGATTTACACATACATTATATAGACACAACCTGTAAATACACCTATACAAACGTTGATGTATAGGTGTATTATATATAGGTTGTATACACTGTACATATGCACAACCTGTGTATGTATTATACACCTATAAAAAGCTGATAGGTGTATAATACATTTTGAAAGTTACATTTTTTATCTGATCTGGAAATTAATTTAGCTATTTTGTCTTGTGCTTTTGCTCCTTTTGTTTAAGAAGCACAAGTACTTTTTGCAAGACATGATTTCTTAACCATACACCATCTTTCTGTTTGGATATTTTAATAGCAGCGTTAGATGTTTGTGGTTGGAAAATCAACCTCTTCAGTAAGTATGACAGCTCGTTCTGGGTGAGAATTAAGTAAGATTTTGTCTCTTTTGTGACTGAAGGGAGAATAATTTGTGCTGTGGCTGATGAGGTGCGATGCCCTTCAGTGGCTCTGGGCTTTTGTGTGTTTCATTAATGAGCAGACTCTTAGTCATCATGGATAAGGAGTAATTGACTGTGACCTTAGTCACTTTTACTAATTGAATGCAGATGATTAGTTCTTAAGGTGTTAACCCCAGAATGTCTCTTGGTATGTATTCGTTTTAAAGGTAATTATTCAGATAGCCTTGCCCTTGAACATGGAACAAAAAGTTTTGGAAAACTCGAAACTTCTTATTCGTCGTGTGCCTTGTTGTCCACCAGGTGGCGATCAAAGAAAGCGGTTGTATCTGCTTTATGGGTCTTTTTTTCTCTCATTTCACAAAACAAAATGTAAGAGACCTTTGTATAGAATGATTGGTGGCATTTAGGCTATTTCATGAGTAAACATCTATGCCTGCTTAGGCCTATTCATAAAATGGACAAATATAGGTAGTTTGGAGGTAAGTGAGCAGCTGGTTGCTGTGACCAACAGCTGATTAGAGGCTGTGGGACTTTTTTATTTGCACAGGACCTGAAATGTCAGGGGAAGCAATTATGCTGCAACCTAAATAAATGTACCCACACACACACACACTTACCAACGTGTTGGAGATCCCTGACGTTTGCTTGTAAGATTTATCAATAATAATAATAATAATAATAATAAGAAGAAGAAGAAGAAGAAGAAGAAGAAGAAGAATTAATAATAATTCCTTACAATTATATAGCACTTTTCTGGACACTCAAAATGCTTCACACATTGGGGGGAATCTCCTTATCCACCACCAGTGGATGACGTGACGGCAGCCATGTTGCGCCAGACTGCACACCACACACCAGCTGATTGGTGGAGAGGAGTCAGAGTGATAAAGCCAATTATGATATTGGGATTGTTAGGAGGCCATGATGGACAAAGTGGGCAAATTTGGCCAGGATGCCGGGGTTAAACCTATGAGTTAAACTTCTACTCTTTTTGAAGGACATCCTGGGAATTTTAACAACCACAGAGAGTCAGGACCTCGGTTTAACGTCTCATCCGAAAGACGCCGGAGCTCACTGAGCAGTATAGAGTCCCCTTCACTATACTGGACGTTAGGACCCACGCAGATCGCAGGTTGAGCCCCCCCTGCTGGCCTCACTAACGCCACTTATTTTCTTAAGTAATAACAGTATTACTTTCAGTTTCTATTAGTCTACTATTAGTTTCAGATGTATCATCAGACAATTTTTATGGCAATAATTTTTAAAATTTTGTCTTATGCAATGAATCAAGGGAAAAGTTTTAAATTTTACAATAAAAAAAACGAACATTTCACAATTACAAAGAATATTTTGAATTAAATGAATATTTTTTTTTATATTTTCTTGTAAAATTTTACTTATTTTTTTACAAGTATATTACAAAATATACAAAAATATTTTTATCATTTTATTTACAACATACAGTGTTTTTTTCTTTCATTTTTAAATGTTCTTTTTTTTTAGCTTTTATTGTTTTTTGCATCATGCATTCAATGACTTAGCTATTCATTTGAAGATAACAAACAACGTTTGTTTGAACTTAATTGAACAGATTCTGCTTTTTTAGGTAAAGGAGTTGTTTAAATGGCTTTTAAATAAAACTACAGTTTAACTATTGAGAGAAAAAGTATCAAAACAGAAATAAGTGTATACCAGAACTAGAGGAGTATTATAATAAAAGTGAATCTGAAAACTGTTTTGGTCCAAATGTCTTCCAAACTGTGCAAGTTGTGATTTCTTTTTTGATATTTTACAGCTATATTTGTGTAAGACCCGGTTTATACTGTTAAAAAAAAGAAATAAACTAATTCAATATTGTAAATTTTTATATTAATTGTAAAAAATCATACTTATTAGGTTATTATATTTGTTTTTATCCATTTCTATATTTAATAATTCATTTATTTTCCTTCAGCTTAGACCCTTTATTCATCAGTAGTCGCCACAACAAAATGAACCGCCATCTTATCCAGCCGGAACTCCAATCAGCGACCTTCATGCTGTGAGGCGACAGTGCTAACCACTGATATATATATATATATATATATATATATATATATATATATATATATATATATATATATATATATATATATATATATATATATATATATATATATATATATATATCATTCACTTAAAAACAATTAGCACAATTTTATACTATTTTGTAAAATTAGTACAATTTTGTACTTTTTTTGGAGTAACTTTTAGTCATTTATATTAATATAATTTCTATTCTATATATTTTTAAATAATTATTAAAATAATTTATTTATTTGTAGTATTTCTAATTTTATTTAATCTAAATTATACGTATTTAGATTAATTAAATGTTGGATCAGTTCTGGATATTTATTTTCATTATTAATATATATTTTATTACTTTCAACCAATTATTATTGATTAGTTTATATTATACTAACTTCTATTAATCTTAGCACAATGCTGTTTTATTTTAATGACATTTTATTCTTATTGTTTTACTTTTTTTTTTATTTATTGTACATTTTTTAGCCTTTTTAACCAAACCTTTCCACGGACCCCCCAGCACTTCCATACGACCCCCAGTTTGAAAACAACTGGTTTCAAATAGAAATGTTATGTACGCACATGGCAAAGAAAATCATTTGTCACTATCATTTAGATTGGAAGCATCTCCACACTGGACAGTAGGGAGCACAATCTGCACCAGTAGTACAGAGCAGGATTTGGTCCCCGCCCACAGCGCATCTGCCCCGCCCAACAATCGGCTGCTGCTTTCTCGCTCCCATAAGCACGAGCGCAGGTACAGCATTTAACTGACAACACAAAGAACGCCGGAGAGAACAAACAAACAGCATGTGCTTTTAATTCAGACACTTTTTAATCTTTCCTCAAAGTGCTTCTCGTGTCTGCACACCGGGTGCCTTTTTATTTGGTCTCTTCTTCTTTTTAATATCCTTCGAGTGAGTTGTAGTGTCAGTTGTTGGCTACCTGTCCCGTTAGGTGTGGAAGGAAGGAAGGACACAGGAAACGTTCATTTAAAGTTCACTTGCTTGAGCAACTACAAGACAAACGCGTCTAGATAAGGTAAGAAAACTTGTTTATGTCGCTTATTTATTTATTTTAAAATGTCATCCGCTGTTTTAAACATGTAGATTTCGAATGTACCGGTTGACCCTTGACGTACCGCAATGTTGGTTTGTTTGTTTAATGAAATCATTTACGTAATATTAAAGACTTAACGTTACCAGTTGTGGACGCTTGGATTAAATGTTGACAGGCTGTGGGGTGGAGGTGTCTTTAAAATCACAGCCAATATGGAAGTTAGAACTAAAAGTTGAGAGGGTTGATATATAAAATATTATAATTAAACACGTGGTTGGCTTCTTAGATAATTTGGTTAGTTGCCACAAAATGTAAACTAACGTTAAGTTTACAAAAATGCGTTGTAACCATAGCAATAATATGGCGTTCTCGCACTTGTCGATGGTTTAGTCATCAGACTTTTATTATATAATCTACATATTACAAGTATGTTACAATATTTGAGCGTTTGGTGGTTTTGGAATCATATCTTTACGAAAAATAACAAGGGATTAATGTGAATAATAAAAAAAAAATAAAACACAAGATGATCAAGTTCATTATGGTTATGTTACACTATCCATATAACCATGATTATTGTTGTAAAACTGGTTGTAAATGGCAACAAATAAGTCAAAAAAGGTTTCTACACTCATCATTTAATCCAAATAACCCAAATGTATAGGGTTAATACAACCCATAGTTGTGTTGTGGTGTTTTTAACTTAACTATTTTAACTAAGCATAAACAGAATAATAAAAATCATTGCAAATTTGATATAAATATACCCATAATGTAAAATATTATATGATCAATTAGTTCTGACAGCATGTGTTTTAGGTCATTGTGACTTAATAAACTAAATTAATCATGTTCCAACTTAGTTTTTATAAGTTACGCAATATGTTTTAAGTCAGTTTGACATAATATAAATTTGTGATTTCAGCCTTAATTTAAGGCAACCAGAATTCATTTTTACAGTGCAGTCACTGTAGATACTGTTGTTTAACCAAGAAACACCAGAAGACATTTATTTTTCACTTGTACGGACATCAACAGATTGTATGGCCTTTATGTTACGTTTGGAATGCAGCCTATCCAAGAATGTGATGATTTTTGCCAGGTGACTGTATATAATATAATTGCTTTGTACATACAATTGTACTATTGCACATAAATTAAGAAATCAGTGTAAGAATCTTTTAAAATTTCAACTTTTACATTTCCAAAGATTTTTACAAAGCAGAATATAAGCTTACTCTGGAGTTGAAGCTATTCTATGGGTTTGCATGACACTTAATGACTTTTTACACTTAGTCTGCATGACATCAAAATTTACAGTGTTGATTTTGCTAGTGCACATTGTTAGTCCCAAAGACTATAGAATACACAAGACATGTCACTCGTATAGTTTTGAATGGGGAAAAGTTTAACGGTCAATATGGCAACAGGAGCCAATCATCGATTGACATATAGACTGACGTTTCTCTGGGGAGAAGTTCGGACCAGACTCATGCTTTTACGACAGTTTGTGGTCATTTCTGGAGGAGATTCGCCATCAAGACCAAGTTGTTACTTCAGAAGAGCAGCGCGATCAGGCGAAGCATTTTCCAGAGGATGATAATATGTAAGACTGCTATAAATGAGGTTGATGTCGTTATTTCATTCCTTTCAAGTGTGCATATAGTTGCTTGGGCTACCTGAAAATATGCCGATTTTGTTTAATTCGAACGTTTAGGAACCAATCTTACGAGACAGAATTGTTTAATTTTATTGGTGGTTCCAAATACGTAATGTAATCGTAAGCTTGGCAAACAGTTTTGGAGAATTTGATGTTTCCGAGTGAAATGACTTGCCTTGAAGGGACTTTGTTAGTCCTAAAGTGAGCAATTAATCTGTGCTAAATGATTCCACTAGGAAAAAAAACTCTTTGATTTTAGTAATATTTAATCAAAAATCTGACCATTTGCTTTCTGAAATGGCAATCCTTCTCTGATGACGTCAGTTTGATGAATTGGGTGAAATATGCTAAGCCACACCCCTCCAACCGTTAGTTTGCTACAAGTGAAAGATGAGAGGGAGGAGTGCAAAAATTATAATATTCTGTTTCAGTTAGAATAAAGTCATCATTCACGTGGACTGTGACCAATGTCAATGCAGGTTTTTGTCATTATAATCACTGTTTTTATCCCTGGTAAAGAAATGTGTAACACTTGTAATATAGATGCAGGGTTTGCCATGCTTTTTTCGCTGATTTATAAAACCCTCCTCAGGTTAGCGCTATAATTCTGTTGTTAAACAAGCAAGCCAGTCATGTGTAATGTGAAATGATAGTACTAGAATGTTACAGCTAAATACTTGGCAACCAACACCAACTTATGTGCCTCATATTCACTTACTAAATAAATGTGTCAGCCAAACAACCATTTTAGTAAGTATAAAAGTAAAGTTACGAATTCATAATGCATAACAGAATCACATTTTAGGATTATCATTAGATAAAACATATATTTTGGACAAGTCTCAGACATGCTGCTTGCTTGCTTATAAATGTTTTAAGCGTTTAAAGAGGAAGCGTCAAAAACAGAAACATCAAATGAATGTGAACGCACTGGTGTGAAAAGGTTTCATGCTTACATTTACAATCCTGAAAAGTTTGTTCAGGGAAACTTGATAGTAGTCGGCAATCTAAAATATGTGGATGTGCAAAACTAAGGTTTTATGTAAACAGGATGCATGCTGTGTTTGTCCAGTCAATGACACTGACACCGCAAATATGTAAATAAAGATTTTACCAAGGTTTAGAACTCCTAGAGTTTGAAACATCATTTATACCCAGGATTAACTGTTAGCTCTTTCTTTGCCAATGTTTAAAATGTTTTTTTTATTTATTTTTTTATTTATAAGTTGCCAGCCACCACCAGCAATTTTGATGGCTCTCATAATATTTTCTGCTAGGAATATATGGCCATGTTATATATCATAGCATCTTATAACTATATCTGTACATACAATTCAACATCCAGAGCTTTTTGTCTAACTGCATCTTACAAACTTATATCTAACTGTTTATTGTTTATCAGTTTTTTTTTTCATATTTATTTTTGTGTTGTCACTTGTTAATTTATGTGCACTAGAAGCTTCTGTACCCAAAACAAATTCCTTGTGTGTTTAAGCTCACTTGGCAAAAAAATGATTCTGATTAAAATAAAGAACCAAACCACACACACAAATACTTATGTTGTTTAACTCTTAATCTTTACATACGTTTTGATCTGCACTTTTTCTGATTGTCTAATATTTCACACTGGTAGACTCAGAAGTCCTGTAACTCATTAAAGATATACGCTAGTCATAATAAACCTAGAACACAGTAAAATTTCATCAATGGCAGGGAAGAGTTGTGTTTTAATTGACAAGATGCCCCCTTTAATGGACAGCAAAAGTTAACTAAATTAGGAGAATTGTAAAATTTAAAACATAACCCAGTATATTGTTTATGTGGAATTTTAAATTAATCAAGGTTAAAGGGATAGTTTGCTCAAAAATAAAAATGTACTCGCTCTCAAGTGGTTCCATATAGGGTTGCACAATATATGGTTTCAGCATCGATATAGCAATGTGCGCATCTGCAATAGTCACATTAGAAGATACAGTGCTCAGCATAAATAAGTACACCCCATTTTGAAAATAAATGTTTTTTTTTATCCCTTTCTCATTGAATATAGGTCATATATTTTGATGCATTTGAACAAAACAGATTTATTAAACGGATATATTTCTTAAAATAATATTTTAATCACCGAACATCTTTAAAAAATAGAAAGATAATACATTTAAATTCACGCAAAATATTGGAAAAAAATTACAAACATTGTATACAATTTTATACATTTTTTGTTTCTCTTGAAGTTTGCTCTTTTAAATTTTTTTTTTTTTATATTTTCCCCTAAAATATAAATTTGGGTGTACTCATTTTGGACCGTTATTTTGTATGATTAGCTCCAGATTTGACTTTAGTACTGACTAATCTAATGCATACATATTGTAAAGCTTAGAAAATATTAATTTAAATGAGAGATTTGTGAGGGGTGTACTAATATATGCTGAGCACTGTATGTAATGTTGAGTCTGAATTTTAGTTGACCAGAATCTACAGAATTGTATTTAATTACTGTATTTTTACTAAATTTGTATGATTTATGAAAACATGTGTCTTGTTTATAGTCCAAATATCTACATTAAAAATTGAAATCAAGAGAATTGTACTTACCCCACTGGCAGAAAAACTTTTAATTTGAAATCATTTCTTATTTATTTAATTTTAAAGTGAAAACAAAATAATATTTTTACTTGCACTAAATTTTTTTTTTATATTTAGACTAGAAACGAGACAGAAAAGCATTTTTTGCATTGTGATTATTTAATTTCTGTACCTGAATACAGTTAGATTATCTTGTGAAACTGTATTTATATCATATTTATCACAGAAAAATAAAATATCACAATATCAGATTTTTCCAATATCATGCAGCCCTAGTTCCATACCTATATGAGTTTACTTTTTCTGCTGAACACAAAATAAGATATTTTGAAGAATATTAGAAACCTGCAACCATTGACTTCCATAGTAAGAAAAACAAGTACTATGAAAACTCAAACATTTTTCAAAGTAATGTATTTTGTGTTCAACAGAAAAAAGAAACTCAAACAGGTTTGTGACAAGTGAAGGGTGAGTAAATGACGGCACAATATTTAGTTTTGGTTGAACTATCCCTAACTATTTTAAATAGGAGTTCAGCCCTTCAGAATGTGACCAAATTTAGATTAACACTGAAATATTGTAGTAAAAGGCATGTAGCTGCAGGCCCTACAAACATTGCTTTAAGCACATTTGATGATACAATCAGTACAATCATAACCTACATCAATGACACTCACTGGTTGTTCTGCAAGATAATCTAGTTTTGTGCAGCCAGTCTACAGTTCCTTTTAAGTGTTATTCAATATCATCGCTGCTTTACCTGTTAATTCTGAGTGAGTCACATTTGTGAAGTTTACAAGAATATAATATATATATTGGAAAACCAGTAGCATGAATCCCATTTGATTTGACACATCTAAAATGCCATTAGAAACAAAACCAGAACAAAAGTTGAAATGCAACCCTTTGCTTTTGCATCAAACCCATTCTGTCTTTAATACTGGCTTAAAAGATCTGAGTAAGAAGAATTAGTGCCGCCCATCTCTGAGGAAACAGTTTCCAGTTATCAAGCATGGTGTGTGTAACGTTGAATTATTCCTCCTTATCGTAAGTGAGCCGGGTGATGCTGTGAGATGACCTATTATTATTATTGTCAGTCCTGTGGGAGCTGAGCCATGTGCTGTCTTTGATTAGTTCACACCCTCCTCCCACATGTCAAAGAATAATGGACGGGACTCTCTGACTCAAAGCACAGCGTTGCATCATTAGTGGACCAAATGACGTCTGTCTTTTTAAGAGACCGCATCTGATGAGGTGGGCTTTGAAACTTGAGGGTCTTTAATCTTGATTGTGCTTGATGCTGGGTGATTTTTAACTTGCTACTTGGACAAGAAATCTGTGGTTACTTGATTACAAATGATTTTCTTTACTAATTAGCTGCATTTTCAATGAATAGTAGCCCAACTCAAGAAAAGTTGCTTCAGGATTACAAGAATTGATATATAGAATTATATTATATTATATTATATTATATTATATTATATTATATTATATTATATTATATTATATTATATTATTGTGATGACTTAAGCTTACCAAATTTGGCTCACAAGTTGAAACAAAACAGACATGTAGTGTTTTATGATTAAGTACCAGCCTGTATCATATCATCAGTCCGTGAACAAATTTGAGGCGAGGCATGCTGTACAACTATTCATAGTTTATACAAGAGTTTCAGCTTATGTATGCCTACCTGGAGGGCAAGGATTTTCTTTGCTGCCCACTAGTTATTTTTAACCATGTTTGTACTTCGTTTATTAAGACTGTGATATTAAAAGACCAAACTCAGTACACACCTTATTAATGATGCATATTATATAAATGCAAACAGAAGTGTCCAGAAGCTGAAAGCAGAATATTAACATGCCTATTAATAATTTTCTCATAGAAATCAAGCATAAAATATGTTTAATGTGACTTGATGCATACAGACAGTAATGTTGAATGAACAAGTTCAGTACACATTATTAAAGCAACATGCTGTGTAGATGAGCCCAGAATATGAATTAAAACACAAAAATAAACTGGAAACATGCAATTTAGCATGTTGTGTTCATATTTAGGGCATTCTGCTTTATTTTATATAGAATGCATCACCAGGATTATACTGAATCTGATGGTTCAGTAACACTGTCTTATATTGAGTTATGTTCAAAATCCATTTCTGAGTGCAATGCCAGAGCAGAAAAAAGAAAATCCATAACCTATAAACGGAACCAAATAATTGCTCAAAATCGTATGTCTTCCATCATCTGTTTTACTCTACATCACAATGTGGAAGAAGATATCTATCACTTCTTTAAGATCACATGTCCATTAGAGCATTTTCCCCAGAGGCTAATGTAGTTTGTAACAATGAGGCATCCGTTTCATTATTTTTTATGGTCGAGAATTAAAGAATGTTTAATTTTTCTGCTGCACTCATTACATTTATGTTTTCGAAAGCTGAACAGTCACAATGGGGAGGAGTAGGACACAATACCACAGACCATCTGGAACAACTATAAATATCCATTCACTCCATACCAACAGGGGGCGACAAATGTAATCATCAGATTACATCATGTCACTTTTAAAATATTCTACAAGTTTCAATTTAGCGTGATCATTTGTCGAAAACTAGCTTCAACAGATGCCAATAGACACTAGACTATAGACTAGACAATGGACTCATCTAACAAAAACTTTTTCCTTTTACTATCGGTCTGTCTGACTGCGGTGTGAATGTGGCTTTAAGCAAGTTTACAAGATTTACTAGTTACATTTTTTTTGAGTGATATCAAGAAGGAATGTATCAGGAATGATAAGGAATCTGTTTGCAAAAGTTTGTCTCAAAATTGTATGTCTGTGACTTTTGGCTGTTGTAGGGTGTCAGTCAGAATAGTTTGTTGCTCCATTGGCACTAGTTGGACCCCACTGGGGCCTTTTTGGCTGATTGAGCCTGTTGAGTTACCATATGTCAGCATTGGCACCATCGGTACAAGAGAGATTTCTGATTGGCCGTTCAGTTTAGCGAACAAGTCTCTTTGAATATGTGAATGCATTCATAACAACATGAGCCATCTGGAATGAAGAAAATAATCAACATTGCTCACACACAATGTTAAGCAAGCAATGCTTTATTTACAATTTGTATATGCAGTCCTAGTTATGATTTGCATTTTTGAACGATGAATAGAGTATTGACACCTACTGATAAAATTATTTCCACTCATTCAGGTGTAGACCACGCTTACTGGTTGGCCATTGAATTAAGTTGCTTTTGCATTATTGAGCCGAATGGTTCTCTTTACTTAACCATTGCATTCCGTGCTGATCAGAACCAGTAAACACTGATATGGTTCCATTTTAAGCGGTGTTGGTGATAGCACAGCATACTGTAATGTGATGCAAATTTGTCAGTGGTTAACTTAGTAACTCAAATATAATGTAAACAAATCAGATGGTTCTACTTTGGTGGCTCTTTTTTTCAGATTTGCACTTTGTTGAATAACAAATAGATATATAATAATGAATAGGGGACCTCCGATTGACTAGCTATGGAGAAAATGTTAGCTAAGCAACAGAGTGGTGACGTCCCATGTACACATGCTGTACCAGTCCAACACAGCTCAGAATGCTTGTCTAAATGTGCCTAGAATTTCGTGCCAAGAACGGTCTCTAATTGTGCTACGTTGTACCAGGCTAGGACCTTAAAATTGATTTGAATTAAATTGAGATCACAATTCGGCAAAACCGAGTGAGAGAAGGATTGAATGTGAGATTGAGAGGGGGATCGATGCAGAAGTAATGCGGTCGATTTACCGGTCCGTTGTAGTAAAGTAGGAGCTGAGCCAAAAGGCAAAGCTCTTGATTTACCGGTCAATCTACGTTCCTAGTCTCACCTATGGTCATGAGCTTTGGGTCATGACCGAAAGGACAAGATCTTGGATACAAGCGGCTGAAATGAGTTTCCTTTGCAGGGCGCACCCTAATAGATAGGGCGTGGAGCTCTAACACCCGGGTAGGAGCGAGGAGTAGAACCGCTGCTCCTCCACATCGAGAGGAGTCAGCTGAGGTGGCCCGGGCATCTGTTTCGCATGCCTCTTGGATGCCTACCTAGTGAGGTGTTCCAGGCATGTCCCACCGGGAGGAGGTCGTGAGGAAGAACCAGGACACGCTGGAGGGACTTTGTTTCTCGGCTGGCTTGGGAACGCCTCTGCATCCCCCCCGGAGGAGCTGGAGGAAATGTCTAGGGAGAATGAAGTCTGTGGTTCTCTCCTGAGACTGCTGCCCCAGAAAATCGGATGGAAAAAAAAAAATGAATGAATGAATTCAGCAAAAGCTGCAATTCTCATACACCTTGTCAGGGCAACACTGCTCTGTGGTCACTAGTAAATCTCTTCCAAAGGCCGAATTGCACTGTTGAGCAGAAACTGTAAATAGACTGTAATTTAAAAACACCAAACGAGGATTTAACTGCTTTTATTGATTCAACATGACTAGTAATTTATTTCAAGCACTGGACTGTGGTATTTTCAGGTGCTTTCAGATCAGCAGCAACATAGTCATAGATCACTGATATGCAACAGCAGTAAAATAGTAAATTCATCCTCAATTTTTTGTGTAGCTTTTCAGTGAACTATGGCTCGGTGTTGAAAACACTGCTCCATTTGAAAACTGGTACTGTTTTTGTACAGTTGTAGATTTACTGCTGCTTGCAGAACAGGCGTTTACTGACAAAACACTCATGAAAATCGTCTTTGATTAATTGTGCAGCCATACCCGAATGATCTTTAAACTGTTGTTCAGCATGATAGTACAGCTTTAGTCTTTGTGGTGTGTTCAAGTGCAACTTTTAACACTGATGCATGTAACCTGATAATAGTTGGCTCTCAATGCACTGGAAAAACTTGCAATATGTTCTCATTTTTTTCTTTCTTTCTTTTGTGAGGTGCTCTAAATATCCATGGCTTTAAACAGTTGAAAGACCTTACAAGCCCGGAAAATTCACATGATTGAAAAGAAAAACTGTGGCCAAATTTCACATGTTGTGCATTCAGTCAGATGTCACCTGTGCTTTCTTTCTGTGAGATTTTCAGCGGCACAGGGAGAGTTAAAACTTTGGTAACCTTCATTTCGTCCAGAACAATGTTCCTTCTGTGTCCACATGCCTCGAATGCCTTTGTCAGGTGCAGGTTTTCCCGGCAAATGTTTCAGTGCCTCCTGTATGTTTAAGATCTGATCCAGAATTACTTTCTTCTCACCAGTTCACTGGACTTAATCACCAGGGGTTGTTGCAAACTGCTCCATTAGCCGTTCTTGTTCTTTTGGTATTAGCATTCAGGAGGGCAGTGGGTTCATCTGGATGGAAAACGTGCCAAGCTCAGCATCCCTCTGTTTGGAGTGAGTGAAGCCATCTGAGCACAGTATGTTTATCCTGGTTTGTTGTTGGTTTTGTTCTGTCCCTCGTGTGTAGGAGGTGTTAAGTCCTTCATTTTGTCTCACTCTTTTGAGATGTTTTTCGAAAACAATTTTAAACACAAAGCATTACAGTACATACAAGGTTAGCAACTGATTTTGTAATTGATTAATATTTAATTTTCACTAAGATTTGTGTTATCAGTAAAGCTAATTGAGTTCCATGTTTTGATTATTCCACACCAAGGCTTTTTTATTTTGCAGATTTTAGTTCTGTTTAGGTTTTTCCAAATATTATTATATTTAAAATTTGATGCCAGCATACCAGAAACATGCCAGATTTTTCCTGACTGTCAAAACCAAGCCTTAAAAGGCTCCTAGAGAGAACTTGACACAGGAGTAAATTCTGACCAAAGATGGTCTATTTACACGCAGTCAATTAGATGGCATATGAGGAATGATTGCTTAAAGAGCATCACTGAGTGGTGTTATTTTTCTTTAGCTCCATTGCTCTCTTGAATAAGTGGTAGGGTAGTTAATTAACCACATTTGATCTTCAAAAATGTAGCTGTTCCACATTAGCACGATGATGCATGGAGTGAGGTTGGAATGGCCTATCATCTGTAAAACTTGTGTTCATAATTACAGCTTCATTGTTTCTGATAAGCTTACGTAAGCAATGTCAGAGAGAGAAATTTGTTTTTGTCAAATGTTTTATATAATCAGTTGCAGTTCCAAAACTGAAAGACAAAATGTTGATTTATAAATGAAAATATTTTATACTAGTTATTTGTATCGTATCAAAATTTAGAACTTTTGGTGTTGGGAAGATTTTTTTAAAAGAAGTCTCATATATTGAATAGGGAAAATAATAATAATACGATTTAAAACAAATGTAAACATTAAAAAAATAGTTACTCCCTCCAAAATGTCGAATAATACTGTATGATAAATTATTTGCGCTACTATTAAATTCAGTTCATTTCTATAGTCTCTTACATTGTATATTGTGTCAAAGCAGCTTTAACGTAGAAGTTCTAGTAAATTGAAATTGAAACTGTCAGTCCAGTTTTCAGAGTTTAAGTTCAGTTTAGTTCAGTTCAGTGTGGTTTAATTTTCACTGCTGAAAGTCCAAACACTGAAGAGCAAATCCATCGATGCACAGCTCCACAAGTCACAAACCAAGCAAGCCAGTGTTGACAGAGGCGAGGAACAAACTTCACCAATTGACGAAAGTGAAGGGAAAAAAAAAAAAAACCTTGAGAGAAACTACGCTCAGTTGGGCATTTCTCCTCTGGCCAAACTTCCTGTGCAGAGCTGCTGTCTAGGTGCCGGAGGCTGGAGAACACTGAACATGCAGGCGGGTGATCAGGCTGGCCCACGGAATCAATGTGAAGACTTGTCTGTCACTGGGGTCTTTCAGGATTCAGTCTCATGCTCTCCGATCCTCCATGACCGCCGCAGCATCAGCTCAGGATATGGCCTGGTTATGGAGAGAGACCTATGGATCGCATTAATGGTGCTGCATAATCTCCAGTGCATCCCAGGGTGTACTATGTTTGTGTGTATTATACTTTATGCTTATTAAGGAATTACTTGATTAGTTTGGGCCATCATAACAGAAATCACAATGAATCAGGTTTAGTGTGGAATGTAATTCATGTGACACATTGCTATGCTGTGTTTTGATGCTTAGAATGGCATCTTAAAAGGCAGCTGCCTAGCCAGGGCTGGATGTGGATCATAATTAACCCGGAAATATATTAAAATATTCTAAGAGTATAGATAAGAAGTGCATATGTTATTTGTAGAACATAGTTATGAGTTGTAATATTGTCATTTTAAAAATGCCTTTAAGCATATGACTCGTTAGATATTGTTCCATAAGGAAAATATGTAGTGCATTGCGGGTCAGTTGTGATTTTTGGCTATTGTCTACTATCTCACATCCACCCCCTCACTCCCCAAATGGCACCACCTGCTGCTTTTAATTATTGCCAGAGAGTAACTAAAATATCCTGAGTATACAGACACAACCAGCTCTCATCGGTGGCATTTTAAATCATAGACTGTCTCCAGTCAGGGAGGAACGAGCCGTCTGTAACGATATATTGCTACCCTTATAATTACAGTGATGGGCATTTAGCACTGTAAAGCGTAGGTCTGTCTGTAAAAAAGTGCTTGGTGTATCTTGTCAACTGCTAAATAATGCCTAATTTGAATTGTTCCTGATTTGGTGAACAGACGTTTAGTGGTCCTGAATTTAAGTTTCTGAAACTAGCTGTCTTATTATTGTTATTATTTATTTATTTATTATGGCCAGGGTATACTTCAAGTGAAAGTCACTCTGTCCATACAGTGAATGTTTCTTCTAAGAAGATGTCAAGTGGAAAAATGACAGTGTCTAACGGTCATGTTCAAGGCTACAGTAGCGTATACAATAGAGGAAAGGGACTATTTTTAACTCAAATCTATTACAGCGTCTTCGATCAATCAGAACAAGGTCTTCCTTTTAGATGCTCATGGCTCAGCGTTCTGCTGACTGGATTTTTCCCCATTGAAGATGTCCTATCCTTGTCCTGCGGGACATGACGAAAACTGTTTGCTTGATCTCTCCACCCTAGAGCATAGAGGACTCAGTGAGTGAAAATGAATAAGGAAACTCATCGGCCATGTGGCCCAGTTCATACCCTCGCCAGTTCTTAAAGGTTTTATCATGATTATGATAGCTGTCATGGTATGGCAGTCTATTAGTCATTTAGAAGTAGGAAATGAGGGACTTTGCCTATTTGTTTTTGATTTGATTTTGATTGCCATGTGTCCCTTAACAAGACTTTAATTAATTAACTTTGCAGAGACTGATAAAAACACACTACTGATTTAATCCCCCCCCCCCCCCCCCCCCCCCACACACACACACTTTTGAAATTCATAATTCATTCCTGTTAACCTCTTATATAAGGAATAAGTGGATTTTGACATGTAATGCTGGGTTCACACAAGGTGCTCTGGTTTTACCCACGATATGTGTATTTTTTTTTTTTTTTGCTTGAGTTCAATTATTTTAACTTGCATGGTAGAGTTTGAGTGTTAGGCAAATTCCATATGTGCACCATTAGTTCACCTCTATTTATGCGTTTGCCATGACTTTGTATGTAATTTACTCAAATGAATACTTGATTCTGCATTTGGTGTGAACCCAGAATAAGGAATTTGGTACAGTTAGATGAATGAACCAAGAGGAAAAGAAGTAGTAATTTAGAAAATAATTAATTGTCATAGGGGGTCCTGTGAGAGATGCTAGAAGTAAACTCATAGATTACAAGATAATTAATAGGGATGCTCCGATCAGGATTTTTGCAGCCGATACCAAGTACCGATTCTTTGTGATGGTGATCGGCCGATACTGAGTACCGATTCTGATGCTTCAAGCTTTATAATACATGAAGCACATTTTCCCCCTAAGTATGATAATTAAGTGGAGATCTTGCCTCACCTCAGAGAATAAATGAAGAATGTTGCATATAATCCCTCAAACATGTCTCTTATAACCATTTAGTGTGGACATGTCATGGTCAGAAGCAACTTTACAGAAAATGATAGATAAAACAGATACAAAAAAAATGATAAGAAAAACAACTAACAAAGCAATTTTTGCATTCCATTATTTTGCTCTCCAACTAGCATGTCTGGTTCCTCTGCGTTAGTGATGCGCGGATGGCGGTTATATCCGCGGGTCGGGTTATAAAAAAATTAATTATGATTAATTGCGGGTGGGTCGCGGGTGGATGTAGCGGGTCACAGCCATTGGTCACAGCAGTTGAACAGCAAAAAAGCAGAGTGGACTTCGCAGAATGTAAAGATGAGACGCCCAAAATAATGAATGAAGTGCAAGAGTACAGTGCAAACTTCAGTTAGAGGAGTCAGAGGAAAATCTGCTATCGTTCTGGGAGAAACAAGATCGCTTATTTACACGACTGCAGCGCCTAGCAAGGAGAAGCATATGCATTCCTGCAACAAGCGGTGCGCGCGAACGCTCATTTGGTGCAGCAAGCCGTGTTTTGGAGGCGACGCGGAATCGCCCGAAATCGCCCGAATCCACTCCTGAATCTGCTGTTAATAACGAACAATCCACACTATGTTGCAACAGAGGGGAAATAGTGTGTGGCCGCTTTAAGACTGCTTTGCTTTACGGGAGTTGTAGTCCATAGCGAGGGGCACTGTGGGTAGTGTAGGTCGACACGCATGCTGTTTGATGTGAGCTCTCGGTGTGTGCTGTGCGTGCGGTGAATTAGAGGGAGAAAGTTTTATCCGGTTTTGTTTTATGTTTACTCCAGTTATTCACCCGGGAGCTGTTTGCACTGTGAACCTGAAAAACGCTGAAATAAGTAAAAGAAGGGCATGCATCTAGTACTTTAGTCCGTCTCATCATTTGCTCGAGCATGAATTAATGAGCTGTTACTCTGCCGCTGGACATTGCGGAGAAAGTAAGACCTATCATCATGATTAAAACAAAGAATTAGAATTATTAAAGTGGCGATCGGGTGCGGATATATATATCAGATAAAATAATATGTGTGGGGGGTGGATGATTAGAATGAAGGAGCGGATTCGGGTGACATTTCAGCTGATCCGCGCATCTCTACTCTGCGTGTAAACTCGTAAACAGACACCTGTGATCGGTTCATGAGATCGGCCAGATTGGCGAGTACCGATCGAGTCATAAAATGTGATTATCGGCCGATACCGATCTCTGGCCGATCGATCGGAGCATCACTAATAATTAATCAATATTACTGGACCCCAGTAAGACTGCATAGGCTAGTATTAATGAAAAATAACCACTGATGGAAGTGTGGTCATTCTGTGGGCAATGTTTTACCTTAATGTGGAACTGTCATTTGGACAAATGACATTCTGGATAAGAGTTATTCAAACCTTGAGAAATGGCTGGGACAACCTTTTACCTTATTCACCTAGAGTTTGTCTTCTTGGTGATACATTCACTCTACGGAAAGGGATATCTAAAACACAGGCTGGGCTAGTCGTTGCAGAATGTATTATGGCTGTGAGACTGGTGCTGCGAAATTGGAAGAACTCAGATACTCCCTCTTTTAAGGATTGGATTGAGCTGATGACTTCTACTGTAATATATGAACGTATGTTGGCAAGACTTCAGGACTCCGCCCATACTTTCAATCAGAAACGGGGTAGCTTTTTACAGTATTTGGAGAGCATGTAAAGGAAAAATTTAAGGGTTGTCAATTCGACTCTCTGTTGTATTATATTTAATATTTATAATATAATTATTGTTTTGTTATTATTTTTATTATAATTTGTTCACATTATTTTCCTGAATATATTGATTTTGTATTGTGAATTCTATGTTGTGTGGGGTGTATAAGTAAAAAAAAAAAAAAAATTTAATGACAAAAAATAAAAAAAGAAATGTCTAGTAGTCAACAGCCTAGGTATGGTCCACGCAGGCACTCCACTGTTTTCCTGCTTTAAGTTGATGGACCCAAAATAAGGATAGAAGATGGTTCTAAAGCCCAACCACCATCTGCAAGCCACTTATCTGCAAGCTCTTAACCCAGCCCTGGCTCAAGGAGAGTTCCTTATATTGCCATTTCAGGCAGGGTCTCTCCCTCTTGGTTCTCGAAGTAACCTCAATTTCTAGCTGCTCACCTGTGCATTTAGAGACAGAGCTTTTGACAGCTCAGCTCCCAGTATCACTGAGGTCGTAAAAATCCTGCACTGCATTAAGTTGGTGATCCAAGCAGAGGCACCCTGTGTTGTAACTTTGAGCTCCGGGCCCGATGCTCTGATGTTAAGCGAGGACTTGGAGTAGAGCTGCTGCTGCTTCTCACTGTTTGAAGGAACCGGTTGAGGTGGTTTAGGCGTATAGTTGAGATACCTGCAGTTTAATATCTGGTCGATGTGTTCCAGGCATGTCCAACTGGGGAGAGACCCCAGAACAGCACAAACCCAGAATGCGCTGGAGGGATAATATTTTTCAGCTGGCCTGAAAATGCATTGGGATCCCCAAAGAGAAGCTGGAGGAAGTTGCAAGGGAAAAGAATAGATGAGGGGATCGCGACCTGATCTAGGAGAGGAAAATGATAATGGTGATGGTGATGATTGTAGTAGTCCATAAACTAAATAAATGGCTGGATAAGCAACAAAAAAATTGATATGCTGTTTCATTTGACTAATTCAATAAAAGCATTCCGAAGAGCTGCAGCCAATTTATTTATTTTTTGTTTTCACAAAAGTCCTAGAATTGTACAAAGCTGATCAATAAAAAATACAGTCTGTATTAAAAAAATCTTGTCGGAAGTGAAGTTTGATTCATAGCAATGGTTTACGGTCCTCACAAATGATGTTGGGTCTGGCCATGAGACATTATGATGTACGGAGAGGTCCATAGTTTCCTTGACAATATGAAGAATTATGGTCTCCTCTCTCTCTCTTGCACCCCCCCCCCCCCCCATACGATTTGATTATGGTCACGTTTTTGCTCTCTGCCAGTATAGATTGCAGTCCTCGTGCATTCTCCTTAGACTCATTTCAGATCTTGACATGAGGAAATGACAAAAAAACTGACATGTGGGTTTATGTTTTATTTATGTTACTATAGGATTGGCCAGAGCTCCACAGGCAACATAATTTGCTGTCACATAAAAAATTTCCATTACAATATTTATGTCAAGAGCTACCCTAAAAATGTTCGAAAACACTGCATAAATGCACAGTGGTAATGTTGTGCGGTGTCTGCATTCTGGGCCCTCTGAACTAACAGTTGTCCACATCAGCATTTTGCCGTTCTCATTAGCATTCTGAGCAGGCTCTACTCTGTGAAGTTGGCACATCTTTCTTCACGTCAGAATCCTTGGATGAAGCAGATCAATGTATGAAATCAATCAGTGGTGCACCTTTTCATCAATTTCTGTCACCAAGAAAAAGCCTAATTGGATTTCAGCTGTTTTTCCATGTATAATATAGCATATAAGCATATTCTTTTAAGAAGTACACATAACTGTGAGCAGTATCTACTTACAATAATATGATACAATAAATATATTACAATAATATTTACCTTACAAAACAACTTAAACAATGAAAACCAATGTTGAACCCGCTTATTTATTCCTTAAAATCTTGTAAAATACCCTGCATATGTATTTGATCTTCAGTGTGTCTCTGTCACTTTTTTTTTTAAACTAAGCTCTGTCTTACTTTTGAGACTAAACTTCACTGGATGCATTTTATATACTAGTCCTTGAGAAATAGGATTGTTATAATACTTGAGGTTGAATAAAACTTTGTGATGCGTTAAAGTAGCATGCATCATGCTACCAAGACTATCATCCAGTGATATTTCATTGCACAACTAGGGCTAATGCATATTTTTTCAATTTGTCCAACTCCACCACTCCAAATATTATTTCACAATCGGCTCCACTGTCTTGCTCCACTCAGACCATGTCTGTGTTTATTTAGGTGTGCTGTGGAAGAGGTCAAGTCTAAACTGTTTGTGGTCTTTGTAAATTCCAGCCTGAGGAGTTTTAAAAAGGCACTGTAAGTGTCTAATCTATGGTCACATTCACTCCTTAGTTGTAAGGAAGTGTTTTAACTCTCTTTGTTCAAGGTATTTGGCAGTTTTGAGCAAGCAGATGGTGACTGGAATATCTTTTAGTTGTTAGAGAGAGAGAGAGAGAGAGAGAGAGAGTGTGAGAGAGAGAGAGAGAGAGAGAGGAGAGAGAGAGAGAGAGAGAGAGAGAGAGAGAGAGAGAGAGAGAGAGAGAGAGAGAGAGAGAGAGAGAGAGAGAGAGAGAGAGAGAGAGAGAGAGAGAGAGAGAGAGAGAGAGAGAGAGAGAGAGAGAGAGAGAGAGAGAGAGAGAGAGAGAGAGAGAGAGAGAGAGAGAGAGAGAGAGAAGGGGGTGCTGACACAGCATTGGAAAGCTTCCACTTAGGAGGGAGTCAGACATAAACAACCTGTTAATGTGAGTCAGGTCGTGGCAGTTTGTATCATCTTCACTTATAAATATGTGAAACCATGCTATATAGCTTACAAGCAAGTGTAAGCAAAGAGTGGAAAAGAATATTTGGATGGTAACCATGATTTTATATAGAATAATGTAGTAATAATAATAATGATAATGATAATAATAATGTGTTTTTCATAACCCAGAATACTGTAATACATTCACCAATTAAGAACAAGCATAAACAAATGCATCTTATTCAATTTTTTAAGTAATCCATAGTACGTTACGGTATGACACAGCAAGTGTAAATACTTTGTTTTGGTTGTCTTTCTTACAAGTTATTTCATAACAGTCTCATATTAGGTCAGTAGACAGAAATTAGGTGGTCTAATGTCTGTACACATTCAACTAAATGAGCAGTAGTGGCTGAAATTGGACGAGCATAAAGCATTTTAGATCTTGTGTACCTGCATTCAGTGTCACATTTGTCAACAGATTGACAGAAAACGCACCACACTCTGCACCTTAGGCTTCTTAGATGCCAGCGTATTTGTTAAAGTCTGTTTTCAAACTGAATCATCATGCCAATCCATATTATTTTTATGTTGTAGTAACAATGATACATATGGTGTATGTATTTGTAAATAATACACAATATTTCCTTTTTAACCATCTGTTATTCTGGACATCTAAACTGGAATAGATAGCTCTCTTTGAAGAATAAGACAAGCTAAAGAAAGCAATTTGTCTCATCCTGTGGTAAAATGCAACACCTTTGTCCTGTAAAACGATTAGCTTGGACATTTTACCACAGAATAAAAATGAAATGTCTGCGACTTTTCCCTAAGGCAAAGAGGTGATTGTTATCATTTTCTGCAATTGTCTCCTCACTTGTCGAGGACCGATAGCAGTCATTTGTTGCACAGCTGCTTGAGGAGGTCTGAATTGCATGCTGTTAGATTGTGCCATGGTCAATTTGGTGAGACATTTTATTGACATCTTAAATAATGAATCAGGTTGTAAACGTTTTAACTAACTTGTCTTAGTATGATAATTTGCCCCAAGTATGTGGTAAGCAATTGGGGAACTTGTGTGGCCCAAATCCAGTAATTTAACAGTAATCCAGACAATAGGGAATCTTGTATCAAGTGGAAAAAATAGACTCATTAAGGATGGTCACACTGACAAAATAAATAAATGATTAACTTCCGTATAAGCTGTTCTTTATACATCGCTACACTACCGATGAACACAACAGACCTTCTTGTCTGTAAAACTTCTTTAAGTTGGTTTTAATGTCTACATTTTTTTTAGACTGTCAGTGATATATAATGGTCGTTTTTGCAATAGGAGGTTCCTTTTTAACTCAACCTTTTCCTTCTTTTCTAATCTGAGATTCAAACTGCTGAACTGTTTCCCTTAATGGAGGTTGTTTTCACTGTTTTTCTGGCTAAAGGAAATGAAGCAGCAAAAAAAAGGAATATTGTTCTTAAACTTAAACGCCCATGTCATATCCCATAAAATATAGCGCAAGAGTCAACTAGTAGTGCTAAGCAGCAATGATTGCCTAATGTGTGAGTTCTCTCCAATCTTAGGTTCTTGCTTTGCATGTGTTTTTATGCTTTGCTGAAGTAAACATTTGGCTTTCTGTGGTTTATTGAACATTACAATTGTGTGTTCTGTTGATTTCAACTTGTCATCACAGAAGAACTATATAACTGGCTCAAATGGATGGTGAATTTTGTTGAAATTGCACAAAGTTTTAAAATAACAGGGTGTCCGCAGGGTCTTAAAGTATTAAAAGTTGATAAACTAATGTAGAGAAATTTAAGGCCCTTAAAAAGTCTTAAATGCTATTTTGCAAGGTATTAAATTTGATATATTGTTTGATTATACAATGTATGGTTGTATGCTAAAGTTTGCCTGAATTAAATCTGCAAATATCAGGATGCTGTGTAGTTTATGAAATCAACAAAATCCTGCTAGATTTGACATCATGCTGCTTTGTTTACTGCAGTAACCAAGGCAACACCATTATTTCTGCAGTTCTATAGGCGCCAACCTGCTGAATTAGCTAGATTGAATAGATTTGTATTCAGTATATGAATAATATTTTAGTTAGTATATAGTATATATTTATTTAGTAAATATACTGCAAGTTAAAATCTTGCCAGTCTTTCCGGTTCAAAAGTGGTTATAATGGATCTTAAAATGTCTTAAAAGGTATTGAATTTCACTTTCTGATTCCTGTATATACTCTGAATAAGTCTAAGGACAAATCTAAACCAATCAGCTATCCCCATAACATTTGTATGATATTTTTTCAGGAAAACCTACAACCCAAATTCTCAAAAAAGTTGCGACCATTTTGTAAAAATAAAGAATATGGGATTTGCTGATTCTTCTTTTTAAACTTAAGATTTAATTGAAAAAAAAGTACAAAGAAAAGATTTCCAATGTTTTCTGTAAGCAAATAAATAGTATTTGTTAATTATAAACAAATTATGATTTTGATAGCTGCAACATTCCAAAATGTTGCATGACGTCACATCAATTTTCCTTTTAATCCATGTTTAATCATCTGGAAAATGAGTGTTCTAACTAATAAGGATTTACAAGGGATTTTTTTGCTCAATCTGACATAATTGAGAACTTTTAGATGCTCAAAAGTGGTCATTATGTTTCTAATTTTCCTGATGGCCAATACCAGACAGATCTGGTCTGCAGACAAACCAGTCAAGCACTTTACTCTGTGTTTACCAAACAATGCTGCTGTGGCGCAGAACGAGACTTGATCTAATATAAACGTCATCATGATGGCAGTACATGTTTCTGTATGCTTCCAATATATGCCTCCATGTCAATTGTACCTTTGCACACATTTTCAGTCATTTGTATCATTTGGTTTGCTGCATCCCCGAAGCATGAAAGCTTGGTTTTACTTATCTTTTTAAATACCTAAAAAATGTCTAATGACTTGTCACAAAATGATAAGCCATGATCCAGCTTTACTTAAAAAGACTGAGATGTTCATTTTATACACAAACATGAAACCGTCTAGTATGCCCTATTCACCTGCTTCCTGATGAATTTGGATATTACTTAACCTTTTTACTTTTATTTAGCCTCTGTCCCAACTTTTTTGGAGTATGTTTTAGCCTTCAAAATTTGTTAATTTACAAAATAAATTCCGAGATATGAACAAAAGCAAGTGATTCAACAAAGTTTAATTTTAAAAAATCTTGAATGGTTTTTGAAAATCTTTATAATCGTTACAATAAATTAAAAAAATTATAAAATAATTATTTAAAAAATCTTGAATGATATTAATGATATGACGTAGTTCCAGAAACATCCTACTTCTGTTTATTCATCTGTCTTTACAGTGGGTTTCTTTTGACCACCCCCTGTCGTTTTAAAAAATATCACAATGGCGAAGGCATCAAGTATAAAAGCCTTGTCCGTTTCGTGAGGTGCGCACACAGTCAGCCGAGGCAGGTGAAATTATAAATCAGCCTTAAGAGGCTTGAAGTAAAGTATAAACCAAAATTACTCTAACAATGACTAATGGCTTATTTACAATTTCCTATATTAGAGATTTGAATGCATTTTAATATCAGTTCAAAACGGGGTTTAAAGGGCCACGAAACCCCCCTGTCTCAGCAGGGTGTTTTCACACCTCTAGTTTGGAAAAAGTCAGGAAAGTGGGTGTGTCCAGCTCTTTGGGTGGGAGTGTCGGGGGAGGGAAAGGGGGAAGGTTTTCATAAAATAGTAGTTTCCATTTGGGCACACGCTGATTTTCACAGAGGCAAAACAAACACAGACGCAGGAGAGAAAGACAGTGACTGTGTTTACATGGACATCAGTAATCAAATTATTTGCCAAATTCTTAATTTGTCGACTTTAACTGCAGTTTGGCACTTTCACTTTTATTCAGGAACATTCCCTGTGACAAACGAGATATTGAATGCGAGGAACTGCTGGAAGAGTGCAGTTTTAATGGAGTATTTGATACCGCATGGCGTGTGGTAGAAAACAAAAAACACTCTGCATTTCTCTGTAACTTAGATGCACTCGGTAGGGAGTGTCAGAAAGCCGTGTGTGTATAGACTATCTTGTCGCAAAATGCGGCGATAATTCTACACTACAGTAATAGTTTGTTTGTGGTGTTTACATGTTTACACTCTGAGAGCAGCATTTACAGCGATCTTTGAGTCCATAATATTGTAGTGATATTAACGTACTGTAAACTTAGTCAAAGTTCAAATCAATTTGTCTAATGTCTGTTTTTGGAACACTGAAAGAGTACTGCTGACGATACGAACTAACTTTGCCATCTGAATAAACAAACAAAGACCACTGATCGGTTACTTACTAAATCTGTAGAGACAGGACAATCAACACGAACTGGAACCGCATCTTTTTTAAAAGGAGACCAGTGGCAAATCCGGATTTCACTATTTCCAGATGCGAAAAGCTCTTGGGTAAAAAATGTTCCTTACAATCGCATTTCTGTCGCGTGCACTGTAATCCACACGTGAGTCCAGCTGCGCTCTCATAGCGGGAAATGAAAACAAAACCTTCGTTGCAGCTCATTTATAAACAAAACACTGATGACCCATGTCTCCAAATTCTTGTTCTTCCACTTGTTTTGGCAACACAACGTGGCGTCTCTCTGCTGTTTGAACACTGTAACAGATAAAAACCTGTTCAAAGCTATCATGCATATTAATGAAGTTGCACCTCATTCACAATAGTCACAAAAGTCTTTCTCATGAATTAATGCTGCACACTCAAGGAGTGCGTCACGAAGTACTCTCAGGTACAGACATCCACTCTCCACGCTGGATTACACACAAGGATCTAATCGATGTGACGAATTTGCTCGAAATAACGCAAAAACAACCAATTTTCACTTTTTTTGTGAAATATATGTGTCTTAATTGTGTTTTTGTCAACAGCTCAAAAATGTGTTTTGGTGTTTCGTGATCCTTTAAATGTGAGTCTTTGTTTTTTCCCAAAGTGTTTAGTCATTGTTTACCTGCTCTCTCTCACCTGATAATTAGGAGAATTACTGACCTGGCAGAAAGGTGATATATTTAATGAAAAGGCAGAGTTTTGTGTCTTCACTTAGGTCTTGTGTAACAGCATGTTTCCCTTTCAGAGGGTTCTTTCGAAACAAAAACATGCCGATGCCTGCATTTCATCACCATTTCATATCAACAGTAACTAACCTTGATCATTTTTTGACCTCTTTTGTTTATTTATCGAGACATTTATGGGTATATAATAATGAATAAATGCATGATGGTTTACTTTCATGGAGTAATTGTTCATTTTAAATGGTTAATTCTAAATGTGTCATGGCACGCAAATGTTAAAAATGATGTAAAAAGCCTTTCAATCATGTCTGGCAGATCAAATTAACCCTATAATTATTCCACAAGCACTATAGATGTCCATTCTCCTCCTCACAGATCTGCCACACACCCAGCGTTAAATGCAGATGATGCTTAATTATTCAGCACTTCTCCAAAATGGATTCTCTGCATGGGAGTGCAACAATAATTGCTTTCTTTATAATTAAACACTGACAGCTAATTTACAGTAATGAAGACGAGCATTTGAAGTTCATTTTGGTTCTGCAATAACAAGTCATTTATGTCAATTAACACGCTTAAAAAAGCATATTTTAACTTGCCTTGTAAAAGCTATAAGATTTTTAATATCAGCTTTCATATTTCCCTCAAAGATACACTGTAAAACCCAATAGTCAACTTTATTAAATGAAATAAATGTAGGTAACTCAAAGTTTACTGAAAGTTAATTCTACTCATTTGAAAAGAGTTTTGAACTCAGTGTTGAAGATAATAAGTTAAATACCTCAGTACTTCAACTTAATGGAGTAAGTGCACAGTACTCATATAGATTAGTTTTTTAACTCAAATGGTTTGTTGCAATTGGTTTTCTCAAACGGTTTGAGTTGCTTTAACTTATTGGGTTATACAGTACTCAGTTGATTTGAGTTCTCTTCATTTATTGGGTTTTACTGTGCTCAAATTGCTTCTTTTACTCAAATGGATAAATTCACAGTACTCATTACGATTAGTTTTTGAACTTAAATGGTTTGTTGCAATTGGTTTCCTCAAACGGTTTAAGTTACCTTAATATTTTGGGTTTTACAGTGTATGACTTGTTTTTACCAAAAACAGATTAGCTGACGTTACTACAAGAGTTTTGCCCCCAGTGTCGCCCTAAGACGCCAGGTATATGGACTGTTGGCTCAATGTCTGATGCATAAGGCACAAAAAAATGGGAAATGCTTTTAAAGTTTATAGTTGTTATCTCATTGTTTGAATTCTACAGGATTTCCAGGAGACTTGAGTATATCACATTCTTTAATTGGTTTACCTAGAAGCAAAACTAACACTAAACCCCATAATGAAAGAAGAAGCACATATCAGGATCAACTAAACATGATTTTTAAAAGTATGTGAAGTTCATTCTTGAATGATGTCAGGAGGGTTTGCTCTGAAGAAACTTTTTCATAGTTCCTAGTAGGGTTGCACGGTTTACCGGTACTATGGTAGTATCGTGATACTATGGCTCCAAAATACTGGCGGTGCCACTGTAGCTTGTAAACGGTAGTATCGTCATTAACGGTCTATCTACAATAGATAATGTTGCATGTGGAAAAGTCACTAAAATGCTCACACGTTTGAGCATCAGTAGACCATTTTTTTAGTAGTCTATGGACCCCTCTACGGCTGTAAAACTGTGTAGAATTCGCACATTTTATGGTAGCCTATTACATGTTTTCTGATGCTTAAGTTCGACTCTGAATTAGTTAATTTCTGTTCCTTTTAATATGGTTTAGTAGCTACAACAATCGTGACAATCTATTAAAAAGAACGACTCACAAAGTGAAATTTTGAATTACTTTAGATTCTTACCTGATAAGACTGAAAAAAAAAAAAACAATAGATGAAAAACCCAAACTAGCAACAAGAAACATTGAAACAATTTTGACCACTTCATATAGCCTAATTTTGTTGGAAAAAATGCTCTTTTTGTAACTAATTTCATTTGGTATAATTTGTATTTTTATTTTAATGTATTTTTTGTTGGTCAGTTATCTAGGAAAAACATATAAAAAGAACATATATTTTAGGTGAAGTGATGTGCAAATAATATTTTTTTCAATAATAAGGGAATTATGAATTAAATTCAAGTAGGCCTATTATAAAATAAAATATAATATTTATGACAATTGTCTATTTCATAGATTTGAGTTATAAATTACAGTATGGCTCTATTACTTGGTATCATGATACTTCAGCTGGTATAGTATCGTAACATAAATTAATAGTATCGCGACAACCCTAGTTCCTAGAACTATTTGCAGAAGCACCTGCAATTCATGTTCACACTGCAGGAATGGGAAACAAGTTTAGAGTGCAATTTGGGAGAACTAAATTAGCTCTTTAATGTAAAACCACAGTGATGTAAATGTACAACGTTCAAAACACTGGCACAGGTTACAAGACATGCACCTTAAGTTACTACCAGCCTCAATGATATGTAGCACTACAAATTGTCATTCTGTAGGTGATTTAATCCCTTTTTACTATTTCAATCAGACAACTTAATATACATTTCAAATGTATAATCATAATGACAACCGCTTCCATCATTGCGTCCTTCATTTTTTTATTGGTTGCTTTTGTGGAATACAGCTCTTGATGTCACCGTTGGCTAGCTTATGTCACAGCTCAGTTTCTAGTGTTGGTGCAAATGCAACCAGAAAAATAGCTGAGGAAATTAACTGTCATGTACCCGGAAATAGTGGCTAGAGTTCCTGGCCAATTGAATCTTTCCAGACCCGACTGCAGTATGGCTATACAAGGCTTCAAGACCACTTTTGAATGTTTATCGCTGTTGAAATGAGAAGACGTAACCTTGATATTATGTTTTGTTTAGTCAAATATTGAATGTCCAAATGTGTTAATTCTTATGCTGGTGGAGGGTTCATGCACATTAGCATGAGGACTTAAGGGTGATATAACTAACTCCCATTGCTCTGTTGAGCTGCCTAATTACCGGATACGCCTCCCAGCAGTGCAGTGCACATGAAAGACTGCTGCTGATCTCTATTCTCTCCCTGGTGTCCCTGATTACCGTTTGGGTGCACTCGCCAGTGATCCATTTAACAGATAAGCAGAGGAGGTACTCTGAGATATGATGTATCACGCAGTAGTGGAAAGAGTGCTGAAATATCATACTCAAGTAACAGTACCATTACTTGGCCAAAAATGTAGTGTGAGTTAAAGTATCTGTTGTAAATATTACTTTATACATAAAAAAATAAGTAAAATGTAGCCCTTTTAAAAAGTACTCAAGCATAGTGAGTATTACACTGTGAAAAGGGGATGCGTTTACATGCAGTTTGTGCAGGGATGTGTAAACGTAACATTCTGTAGTGCATTTAGTGATCTTCCTATATTCATTCTTTCCTTCCGTTTGTTCCTTCCTTCCTCCTTTCCTTCCTTCATTCATTTGTTCTTTCCTTCGTTCCTCCCTCCCTTCATTTGTTCGCTCATTCATTTGTTCATTCATTCGTTCGTTCATATTTTTGTTCCTTCCTTCATTAAGTCCTTTGTTCATTCATTCATTTCTTCCTTCCTTCCTTGAATCCTTCCCTCATTCATTTGGTCCTTCCTTCATTCTTCCCTTCATTATTTCGCTCATTCATCTGTTTGTACGTTCATATTTTTGTTCCTTCGTTCATTGGGTCCTTTTGTTCATTCATTCATTCATTCCTTCTTTCTTTCGTTCTTTCTTTTGTTTGTTCGTTCATTCCTTTCTTCATTAATTTGGTCCTTCATTTCTCCCTTCATTTGTTCGCTAATTCATTCATTTGTTTGTTTATATTTTTGTTCCTTCGTTCATTTGTTCGTTCCTTCCTTCCTTCCTTCCTTCCTTAGTTTGTTCAGTCCTTCCTTGAATCCTTCCTTCATTCATTTGGTCCTTACTTCCTTCATTAGTTCAGTCCTTCCTTCATTCGGTCCTTCCTTCCATTCCTTGTTTGGTCCTTCCTTCATTTGGCCCTTCCTTCCATTCTTCATTAGTTCCATTTATTGATTGTTTAAGACTGTTTAGTGATTTCAGTCATCATACAGTCGACATCCTTCATTTTCTCATCAGTGACATGCAGTCTATAAAAAGTCTCTGGGTCATTGTGTGTAAAGATTTTGGACCTCTTCTTGGACATTTTTATTGCTTCCAAAAGGTTTGCTGCATTTATAAAACTCCCATGTCTTGACGTTGTTCAGTATGATGCGATTTACATTCTGTGAGAGGAATCGCAGGACTGGTTTTTCTACTTCAGCCAATCATCATAGACAAGAAAGAAATAAAGAAGTGACTGCAGGTTGAAGGAAAATAGTGGAGTAAAAGTACCGATACAACACTAAAAATGCACTCAAGGGAAAGTAAAAGTACACATTTTTAAAACTACTTAGTAAATTACAGTTCCCAAAAAACTACTCAATTAAAGTAATTGGGGTATTTGTAATTTGTTACTTTACACCACTAGTATCCTGCTTATGAATTTAGCGACCCTTATGTGAGGCAGTCTGGTAATTAAATCTGACCATTTATTATGTATTTTTTAAACACTGCTTCAATCATTTATGTATAGATCAGCCTGTCATATTTAACTTTGAAAAAAAAAGTCATATTTTAGTGGAAATCATATTTTTTTCAGGAAGTCTTCAATAAATAAAAATCCAAAACAACTGAAATAGCATTTTTAAAGCTTTAAATGTTTACTTCTTCGCTGAAAAGTATTCATTTCTTTCAAAAACTGTTCTGACCCTAAACTTTAGAAGAATGCTGTAAATATATTTCCTAAGTATTAAACTTTTTTGCAGGTTTGTAGGTTGTAGGTTTGGAGATCCCACAATGGACAACGTAGAAAGCACATCTCTGTCAGCTTTTCCACAGTGCTTGGATTTGTGCAAATGAAAAGCTGTCTCATTAGATGACAGTGTTTTGGCTGAAGCCAGGGCCGCCCTGGTTTTCCTGATAAGGGTTCCAGAGGCTTAGTCCCTCTCACACAGAGACTGATAAGCAGTGGAAAATCTCTGAGCTGAGGCTGCAAGAATGTGAATTTATTCTTCAGGGTTATTCAGCAGAGTGATTACTACAGGGACAGTGGCAATCTGGTGCATGACACACATGAACACGAGAGGTTGAGGGTCCACTACTGTTCTGCTGACAGTTTTCATGTGTTGATAGGATCCACAGGCAGAAATGAGTCTAAATTGTTCTCCTATAATCTCATGAATGTGATTGAAAATATTGTGAAATATTATTGCAATGTAAAATACCTTTTATAGTTCAACATACTTTTAAAATGCTGTTTATTTTGGTGATGTGTTGCTCAATTTAAAAAAAAAAATTACTCCATTCTTCAGCGTTACATGATTCTTTCAAAATTTTTTATGGCCCGTTTTCACTGAGAGGTACAGTATGGTACGGTACAGGTCACCTTTATCAGGCTTGTGTTTCCACTGCTAAAAGGGTACCCTTTTGGTGGGCGTGGTGTACGACAGAAAGTTTCAGACGGCATCATTTTTACCTTTCTATATGAACATGATTTGATTATAACTGCAGATCAATGAGTGTGAAATAGCCTACTGTAACGTCTGCAGTTATATAAAATAAATAAATAAATGCAACATATATGAACACATACAGACCTTTAAAGTCTTCAATATATTAGCAATTACAGAAAACACAGCATACATTTAGTCCTAATTTGGGTTCAAAAACAACACCAAATATAGCACACAGTCAGTGCAAACCTCTCATATGTGTCTTTAATCTTCAGCAGCACATGTAACCTCTTGTTAGAAAGTAATTCCGTCGTTCAAAGTTCATAATAGTCCAAAAGACGAGGATAATAATTAAACATGGCAGTTTGTTCATATTTTATGTTGCAGAAAGCATCATTTGCCACTCTGTTTTTTCCGGCTTCTCCTTTGTTTTTTCGCACTTCATTCTCATGTTTGTCCCTTTCTGAAAGAATCGAATATTAGAAGCGCTTCAATGATCACGCGCACGTTATTAATATGAGCTCAAGAAGTTCGTTATTTCAAATATAGATGCGTGCACACTTTAAGACGGGTTCGTAAAACAACAACAGGACACAGCAGATTTTGTTCTTCTTGGCTTTGACTGTTCATCAAGATGACAAGGTTTGTTTGAGCTCGGGTCAACCATGGCTTGTTGTTATATGTATATAGTATTACAATGTAATGTCTCTGCTGTGTTTTTAAAAATGGCGGTTCCTTTGTTTTCGTTCTTCTGCTTCTGCAAGTGACGTATCTGTAAACCAATAGCCTTCATCTGCACGTCTAGCTCTGCCTTTTGATACCCTTTTTTGTGCTAGGTACCCTTTGCAAAGGGTAACCAAAAAGTGGTACGGTACAGTTCGCTTTCAGGTACCCTTTGACACTGGAAACATAAAAGAATACTGAATCGAACCGCACCGTGCCGTACCACTCAGTGGAAACGGGCCATAAATAAACAAGAAAGAAACATTTTCTTTTTATTATCAGTGTTGAAGATCATACATGTGAATAAATTTGTTTATTTAAATTTATATATATTTTTGTAAGACCATTCAATATTGTACAATTTTTATCAAAAGTAATAGTTTTAGAATTTTATCTTGTATATTATTAATATTATTATTATTATTTATTTTATCTTGTGTATATTAATTGCTGTTGATGACTTTTAATTGTTAGAATATATTTTTTATAATTATAGAAAAGTGGTATTTATAAAATGGGGTAAAGTTGACCTGTGAGACACAGGTTAAGCATAAAATGTAATCTAGAACCATTAGTAATTATGGATCTACCAAATCTAATACAGTTAGAGCTGTGGCAATGTAGGAAATGGAACACTCCACTTCACTCCACCCCTCATATGATTTATGGACATGTCAACCATTTGAAGTGTCGCATGGTGCCAATGCTAATCTGCTGTTTGTTTTATGCAGTGCTTTGTGTGTCACTTTTACAGGGTCCTTGGCGGTCATTGGGATGATAGTGAAGCGGGTTGGAGTCTGGATTGAAGGAGCATGGTGAAGCACCAACCATTACAGGTCTATGAGAGACAGCTGTGTTTGTCATGTCTAACCGGGATCTACGGCTGCCGCTGGAAACGTTACCAGCGGTCACATGATGACACCACCAAGGTGAGTTTCCCCATCGACAAACCATCTGGCTGTGATCTGAAGGCTTTATTAGAGCTCAAATCCCACAGCTAATATTTTACATGTAACTTCTTTTTGTTCATCGCATATATGCTGTTTGACCTGAGCCTTTTTTTTTTTTTTTTTTTTTTTTTTTTTTTGAAAAAGATTTCCACACATTCATGTAGACTAGTTTCAGCATCAAACTTTGTGTACACTGGCTGAATGTCTGATGCATGTGGCACAAAATTGGAAACACTTAAGTCATCATCTGATTGTATAAATTCTACAGGATTTAGCATTTTTCAAAGTCTGAGTGAACTTGAAGTTGTTGAGGCTTTTATTTCAGCAGGTTGATGTACTTCCAATTCAAACTGAATATTGAATAGGGCCAGGGGTCCATTCTTCTTACCTCACTTAAATGATCTAATATTTTTGACAGATCCTGGATATTTTAATTTTGATAAATGATCTCTGGCTAATTTGGTTCTTCAAACAAATTCGCGAATCAGATTAAAATGTCTGGATGAACTGATCTGAGATCGCTGCGTGTGTTGTGAAGGACAGATCTATCGATCCTCGAAATCATAATCAGCAATACAACAATTGGCTGACAGCACAGCAGCGTAATGACATCTTCTGAATAAAATTCAATTATACATGTGAGCAAAATTACATAAAAATCATAGTAAATGGTTTGTTAAATATGATGCCCAATAACTTTCCACCTTTGTTGTGAGCTGCAGGCTTTACACAACCGTGTCAAGAGTATTTACCAATTCATTTAGTTTTACATTTGGAGCAGATTTTCTTTATTATAGTAGCCTACTCAAGTTTTTTTAGTACGCGTTTGTATCTAAAAGTCCATATTAATACATTTTCTCTTTGAACCCCTTGGGGAGAACCACCCCCTGACTGTTTTTGTACTTTCATTTCAGAGTGCAAATTTTATACATTTTATTTATGTATTTAAACTATATATATATATATATATATATATATATATATATATATATATATATATATATATATATATATATATATATATATATATATATATATATATATATATATATATATATATATATATATATATATATATATATATATATATATTAGTATTTTTCCAAGTGTGCATAATTACTACTATAAGAAAATATCAGCATTTAATACATAGTTTCAGTATTACCTTTGTTTGAAAAGATTCGATCTAATCCTGTTTATATGAAATAAACCTGCTCCCGAGCAGGTTTGAGCTACCAGGCCTGTTGCTATGACAACAACTCTTGGATGAGTTTTGAAGAACAAAATGATCCTGGATCGTGTCAAATCGAAGAACGGACCCCAGGGCTTTGTTTTTTGCGCATCATTCACTCATAGGTACTAATGGTAAGAGGGCTGTGGTTTAGAATATTGTAGCTGAAGCCCTTAAACTGACGTCAACGGAGAAGGACTACCTTTCCAAATACAGAAGAAAGAACTGTCAGACTTTGATTGAAGATTATCACTGGGTTTTCTAAAGCCTAGTTAAAAATAAAGTGTAGATTACAGCAGATGCTCTCTTAACACATCAATTTTTTACAAATACATCAACATTGCATTTATACGCTCCTAAACATGCTGCTCATTAAATCCAGCTGTCATTGTTTGCTTTACATGTCAGTCAGATGGCTAATTTTTAAGATGTGAGTCATTTTATAATTCTGTAAGTACTTTAAGAACTACGTATACAAAATCAGCAATGGGTCATTAAACTCATTTAATTAAAACTGTATCAACTATGTTCATTTCCATATTATCAGATTTGCTATATGTTGTTCTATAGAACAGGGTTTTTTTTAGAGTGGGGACCATCAGGGGACCTCAGGAAAGTGCTAGGGGATCTGTAGAAATTAATGGAGAAATTTTTTCAATAAAAAGTAAACAATCTCTAATTTAATTTATAAATAAAAAATAATGAATGATCATTTTTGAGGTAAATATTATGTGAAAAATAAATAAATAAAACACATTCAAATAAATACATATCCAAATTTGATTGAAATAAAACATTTGATTTAAAGTACATATATGTGGAAATAAATGTAATATAATATACAGTATATATCAGGGGTACCCAGTTCTTTTCCTGGAGATCTACTTTCCTGCAAAGTTCAGCTTCAACCCTGATCAAACTAGGTAAGATCTGAAGGAGCACTTAAGACATGTGTTTGATCAAGTTTGCAGCTGAATTCTGCAGGAAGGTAGATCTCGAGGAACAGGATTGGGCACCCCTGGTACACAGACAGACAGACAGACAGACAGACAGACAGACAGACACACAGACAGACACACAGACACACACACACAGACACACACACAGAAACACACAGTCCCAATTTCTATTATAATTTTTTCACAGATTGGATATCTATACACAGAACTTTTACATTTAAGGATGGGAGTCCCTCAAACCAGGATGATCCTGTTTAGTGCTCAATGCCATCAAATACCCCTACTTTAGACAGCCACTTAGCTTTGTAATGTTTACTTAACAACATACACACTTGCTGACTGTTTTGAAAGTGTACACAGGTCAAATGAGGAGTCATAGTTTCCAAGAACACTTTTGCAAAGATTAAAGTTCAGATTAGTCATTGTGGGTCACTGTGCAGTATAGGGTCAGATCAGATATTCATTAGTCCATATCCAGCTGTGTCCATGGTGTCCTTTATCTGTTACCAAGATTTGTTTATTCTTCTTTGTTTTGTGCATAGACATTTAGTGCTGATGTGTCAATTTGAGAATGCAAGGTTATTATAGAAACTTCAGGACATTAAGAGGCCAGGCACTTACAGTAAAACTTCTCATTATAAGGTTTTTGAATGAACATATTCACTGTATACATGTGAAATGACTAGAATAATGAGCATACATTGATTATAAAAGAAAAGTGAGACTGAACCATTCATTAGATTTCAGAAGACTTACAGACTTTAATGTATTTAGGTGATGTTCATAAAATTGATCAACCTCAGCAATAATTACTTAATTATCAGCCATATTAACCATAGTCCTCTTTCTGGGGGTCTTTTTGATTGTGGTTTGCTCACGAAAGCTTCAATACAGTCCAGTACAAGTAAGTACTTTTATGAGTAAAAGCACTTTTTGTCTAGTATACCACTTCCACGCAGTTAATTAAAGGACATGCGCTGAACATCGGGGGAATTGTGATGTTATTTATGTGTGTTGAAAGAGCTGCCTGAAGACTGCCAACAAACGGTATTATCCTCATTGCCTAATGCAGTGAGCGAGGACAAGAGTCCACGAGGGGGGATGTTCTGCTTTAGAAGACTTTAATCAAAACATTGCAGGTCTTTATTTTGCTAACTTTATTATTTTACGTTAACAGAATATGTAACTAGCTCAGCAGCTGTAGATATCTCAGCGTTATGGCCCTGATATACTCGCAATACAGTTATTTTATTTGTTCTTCATTTCGAAGTAAAATTAAAGGAATGGTTCACCCAAAAGTGAAATTCTGTCATCATTTACCCACCCTTTACTTGTTCCAAAACTGTTTGAGTTTCTTTCTCCTGTTGAACACAAACAAAGATATTTTGAAGAAGGCTGGAAACCTGTAACCATCGATTTGTTTTCCCTCTATGGAAGTCAATGGATACAGGTAATAATGGCATTAATAATGGCAGTTGGATTTAAGGGGTTATGAACTGCTCAACTGACTCGAAGTTGATTGTGCTCCGCTACTACACTTTGGTTAGCGCAGCAACAAAGCACCATTATGCGGCATTGATATAAACAAGTTTCATAGCGCAGCACTTTCCGCATCTGGTGTGAAAGCCGCTGCACTAATACTCACACATTCATTCATTTATTCATTTTCTTTTCAACTTAGTCCCTTTATTAATCTGGGGTCGCCACAGCGGATGTCCTTCCAGCTGCAACCCATCACTGGGAAACACCCATACACTCCCATTAACACACATACACTACGTACAACTTAGCTCACCCAATTTACCTATAGCACATGTCTTTGGACTTGTGGGGGAAACTGGAGCATTTGGAGGAAACTCACGCAAACACCGGGAGAACATACAAATTCCATACAGAAATGCCAACTGACCCAGCTGAGGCTCGAACCAGCGACCTTCTTGCTGTGAGGCGACAGCGCTACCCACCACGCCGCCCCTGCTAATACTCACTACACTGCAAACAGTCTGTAATAACCATGTAATAAAAACAGTAACTCACAGCTGTGTGGCGTAACAATGTCACATTCATCTCACTCCGCATTATATGAATATGAATTATATGAATTATGTCTTGTAGGGCTGAATGATTAATCATTGGCAATTTTTTATTCGCATTTTGTCAGTAAACCTGGCTCTGTAATCAGCTGTAATCAGCTGTAAATCTCCAGCACCTGCTTTCAGATGGAGCTGTGTTTACTACACAGAGCTATAGTTCATTACTTCAAAAGGCTCCTGAAGTTTGCAGATGACACCATATTTATCTGCCTCATTTAGGACGGTGAGGAGTCTGCTTACAGACAGGAGGTTAAGAATAAGCCGTAATGTGTAATGTAATGTAATGTGCGTAAATGCGAGAGAGTATGGGTGTTTCCCAGTGTTTGGTTGCTGGTGGACGGGCATTCGCTGCATGCAGAAAATATATGCTGAATAAGTTGGCAGTTCATTCCGCTGTGGTGACCCCAGATAAATAAAGGGACTAAGCCAAAAAGAAAATGAATGAATGAATGATTTACTACTGATCACAGAACAGTTTTTCCCTGACCAGATGTGCAAGAGAATCGCAGCTTTTGCTGAAATGTGATCTTGATTTCATTCCAATTAAACATGCAGCTTTTGTTTGAAGACAAATTCATTGTAAAGGGCCAAGAAAAGAGACAATTTCTTACCGACACAGTCTGGAACTTCATTTCAAAATAAAGTCAACTATTTTCTAATGTTGGTAAATGCAATTTTTTCTTTACACTAGATGCGCAACACAGTCTCTTTTTTTCTTTAGAGCATTTTTATTGTTGGGCTGCGTAGACCATGTTTTCCTTTTATTCCTTTTTTTTTTTTTTACTACTACACTATAGGCGGAGCTAAACGAGCAGTGATGTAAAAGCTTCAGTGAAGGTGGAGTTTAGTGAGAGTATTACATAATAAACTAGCTCCTTCCGCCTCCTGTCGTTTTGGCATATTTTTCTTCAATATCAGCTGTATCATCATTTAGACTAACTAGACTAACTAATGTTTTATAGCACGGTGACCTCATTTATGTCAAATGTTCAATTAATTTTGAATTCTCATTTTATTATGATTCCTTTAATATCTAACTATCAGGCCCATAGCCAGCCTGGTGAAAGGGAAGGATTTTTTTTTTTTAAAAAAGTGGACCTTTTTGGAGTTATTTGCCTCATTTTCTATTTAATTATTTAATAATTATTATAAAAAATACTGCATTTAATGACATTTTAAGCAATACTTTTAGCTGAATTAGCTTGTCGCGTGGTCATCATCACGTTTTGATGTACCAAAAATAATTCCTAAAGATATAGAATAAAGAAATGTGAATAAATACTTAATTTTTAAAATACAAATTTATTACATCATAAGAAATAAAATAAGAACCTGTTAAAGATTTAAATTAAAAACTGTAGACTATTGTCATGTATTAGGCAAATAACAAACTGGCCAAATTTCCTCAGTCAGAATTTGGCCTTTGAATAATAAAAAATTAAAACAACAACAACAACATAATAATAATAATAATAATAATAATGTAGAACTTCATGATTTTTCTAGCCTCTCTTGAAAAAAAAGTATATTTGAATATTCGTGGATGACAACAATAGCCAAATTAGTATTTAAATTCATTTTATTACGGGCCACTTTTGGTGTTTTACACCTTTTTATTGGTCATTGTTTTCTTTCAAGAATAAAGTCCAAGATTTAGATAAAGTTATTTGTAAAATGTTTTCTCCATTTAAAGTCAATACAGTAGGTCAGTAGTGAAAGATGATTCACTTATGTCAGGTAGTATGTTTTCTTGCACAGCTGGATGTAGGACTAATCATGAAAAATATTTGTTAGCATTGGTAAAATCTGATTAGCTAAAGTCACACTGAAGCGACAGCCAACAGATGATTCCGCTTGGTCTTAAGGCCTTTTCAATGGGTTATTCTCACAACTTATGATGGCATAGCAGTCAAAATAGGACAAATGAGCTCATGTATTGGACATATTCTGGACCTTTGTCAGTGAGGGGTGGGCCTTTCGAGTTACCCGAACCCCCCCCTCTAGCTACTGGCCTGAATATGTGTTTCAAAATGTCATCTCACCAGTTCACATCAAGTAAATAAGGGCCTTTATGGGAACGTGCACTTATGTTCTGTTTACTCTTTCTTATGTCACTTTGAGTGAAATGATACTAAACACCCTCTAGTTATTTTCCTTTTCCATGGTGTCTCCAAGGACTTGTGGAGACCAAGAACACACAAGTGTGATTCTGTCTTTTCATGTGTATGTTTTATATTATGCTAATCAAGTTACTAAAAGCCCTGAAGGTGCATTTATTAAATGTTTACTTTTCTTCGGAGAGAGATTTGCCTTTGAGCATTGCTGTTTTCAGATGTGTACTCTGTAAAGGTCCCTGTGGGAGATGAGAGTTGGGACACAATTGCTTGTTAGAGTATCAGGCTGTAAGATGAGACTGAAGAGAAAGGAGAAGACTTTGTGTTGAAAATCGGTGACACAGATTTTGACCGTGGTCATGTTGCTGAGAGGAGCAGGAGAGATGGTTGTCAGAGAAACCAAGATAAAGTTAGAGTCTTATCATTACTGATTCATGTCGATTACGAAAGGGGGAGTGTCACACAATACTAGGTAAACTACATTATTTGGAGTTTCTATAAGTTTATATATAAGAGTCACTCTGAATATAAGTTTGATAATTAGTCATACATTTCTTATTTTCTTGTTTTGGGCTAGGGTGAAAGAAACCCATAGCTTTTATAGATTATGAGCCTATTTTAGGGACCAAAGTGCTAATAGAGAACTGATAAGCTGTCACTTAGGACAGACTACAAATTCCATGAAAAACATGTAGCAACTGCATACTGTAGCAAAGACCAGGCAACCTCCTTATACAGTATTTAATTATTGCATTTTTTAAGTAAATAAGTATTTAAAAAATGGTAATAGTAATCAAAAATTCTTTTTTTAGCCTTGGTGAGCATGATGTTAGACAAAGTTGTACTTGATGTGTGAATAATATTTAATTTGTTTTTTTTTTATAATCATAATTATTATAATATTATTATAATAATAATTATAATAATATAATAATAATATAATAATAATATTAATAATAATTATTAATATTATTATAATATTATATATTATAATTTTCATTCATTCATTCATTTTCTTGTCGGCTTTGTCCCTTGCGGGGTCGCCACAGTGGAATGAACCACCAACTTATCCAGCACGATTTTACGCAGCGGATGCCCTTCCAGCCGCAACCCATCTCTGGGAATTTCCACACACACACATTCACACTCATACACTACGGACAATTTAGCTTACCCAATTCACCTGTACTGCATGTCTTTGGACTGTGGGGGAAACCGGAGCACCCGGAGGAAACCCACGCAAGCGCAGGGAGAACATGCAAACTCCACACAGAAACGCCAACTGACCCAGCCCAGCCGAGGTTCGAACCTGCGACCCAGCGACGTTCTTGCTGTGAGGCAACAGCACTACCTACTGCGCCACTGCGTTGCCCAATTATTATCATAATAAAGTATATTTATAAATTGTATGATTTGCTCTTATGATTTAGATTTTGCAGTAAACTTTTTTTGTGTGTGGTAATGCATGGTTTTTTAACACGATTTACAGGTCCTGGGGTATATAGTTTCATACACTGCAAAAAAAAATCTTTCCTTACTAGTTTTTGCCTTGTTTCTAGTCTAAATATCAAAAAATTCTTAAATCAAGAAGCCTTTACAAGACAAGTATAAAATATTGTGTTGTTTTTTGGAAACCATATGTCAAAATTAAGTGAGGCCTCGTTTACACTAATATGTTTTAGTTTTAAAACGCGCAAGTTTTGCTGCGGTTACGCCATCCGTCCACACTACCCCAGAGTTTTCGAGCGCAGAAAATGGAGCGTTTTAAAAAATGTGAAGAGGCCGTTTTCGCTGCTTCGTCTCAGTGTTGATAGGTGAATACGGAGACGTGGCTGCAGACATTTGCCAGTCTGATTGGGGCATTTTCCTCAATATTAAGTACCCTACGCACAGTTCAGTCTTGTATCCGCTTTTTGTAAGTGTAAACTTCGCAAGTTTGATATGGAAAACAAACTCCCGAGGACACGTCAGGAAAATCTTCAAAGGGAACAGTGTACTTTATAACCTCATTCACTTCACCCTGGCCACGTTTTTTTCACTTTCTTAACAATAAAATGACAACATTATTCAGGGACTGAATATTTTCCTTTTGATATTAGCAACTTAACAGACAACAAAATGTTGAGGCGTCGTGAAGCTACATATTTATATGACCATCATCTTCACTGTATGCATATTTATAACAACACAGCCTATAACATAACTGCCTCCTTTCATTTTCATTAAAAATACGTAACATACGCTCTCTTTTGCTGAATAACAGTTTTATTAATCAATAATGGCCATTATTAAAGTATAATGTACAATAAGTTTATACAACATAGGAAATAAATGCAAGCAATCAGTCAAATATGCAAAATCAGTGGGTACATTCAATTCAATTCATCTTTATTTGTATAGCGCTTATACAATGTAGATTGCGTCAAAGCAGCTTCACATAGAAGATTTTAGTGAATTGAAACAGTGTCAGTTCAGTTTTTAGAGATTAAGTTCAGCTCAGTTTAGCTCAGTTCAGTGTGGGGTAAAATTCACCACTGAGAGTCCGAACACTGCAGAGCAATTCCATCGATGCGCAGCTCTACAGATCCCGAACCATGCAAGCCAGAGGCGACAGCGGCGAGGAAAAAACTTCACCAATTGGCGAAGTGAAGACTTTAAAAAAACCTCGAGAGAAACCAGGCTCAGTTGGGCACGAACATTTCTCCTATGGCCAAACGTCTTGTGCAGAGCTGCAGTCTAGGTGCAGGAAGCTGGACCTCAGCGAAGACTTGTCTGTCCTTGGAGCATCACAGGAATCAGTCTCATGCTCTCCACTCCTCCATGACCACCACAGCAGCTGCTCAGGATACGGCCTGGTCCAGGATTATGAACAACTTGGGATCATCTCGTCATTGGTCTTGGATCACATCAGTGGCACTGCATAGTCTGAGGGCTTCGGGATGAGTACCCCCAGGTGGAAATACAGAATAAGGAGAATAATTAGCATAGCTGCTGTTCATAGTGTATAAAAACAAGAAGCAAAATCCTGCGTGGGGCACACTCATGTGTCATACCGCTATGTAATGCACTGTGTGTATGCTTTGCTAAAAAGATAGGTCTTTAATTTAGGCCTTTAATTTAATTTACATAAATTATTAACTTATCTTTGTGCTCAGCCAAAACACGTTACCTGAGAGCAAGTAATAAATTCAACTGACCAAAGTCGGGGAATATGTCATAAGATAATAGACAACAAGAGGAATTTAATATCATATTTAACAAATAAAGTGAGATTAAATCCAGCGGTTGAGCGGTAGATCCTGGATGAACCGTCCGACGAGCACAGCTCACATCTGGGTAGATGGGCTGCAGTGCATGCCAGAGAGAGTGTGTGTGTGTGGTCATGTGATGTGCGTTTTCAATGGTTTAGTGTAGACGGAGAGTTGTTCAGAAACGCCAGTGTGGACGCAGATCATTTTCATTCTAAAACGCCGTTTTAAAACTGAAACGTAGTAGTGTAAAGAGGGCCTGAGTTTTTCTTTCAAGTAAAATGATCTTGTTTTTGCTTTGAAATGAGATTATTTTAAAGGGCCATTAAACCCCCGTGTCACAGCAGCGTGTTTTCACACCTCTAGTTTAAAAAAAGTGAGGAAAGTGGGTGAGTCCAGCTTTGTTTAGGTGCGAGTGTCGAGTGGTGAAAGAGGGAACGGTTTGCATGAAAAGGGGAGTTTCAGTTTGGGCACGCACTGATTTTCACAGAGGCAAAACAACACACAGACGCAGAGGAGAAAGACAGTAACTGCGTTTGCATGGACATCAGTAATAATCAAATTATTTGCCAAATTCTTAATTTGTCAACTTTATCTGCAGTTTGGCACTTTCACTTTCATTTAGTTACAGTTCATGCATGCCCCCTGTGACAAACGAGATGTTGGATGCGAGGAACTGCTGGAAGAGTGTGGTTTTAATGGAATGTTTGATACTGCACGCCATATGGGAAAAAAAACCTCTGCATTTCTCGGTAACTTAGATGCACTCGGTAGGTAGCGTCAGAAACAGGTGGCAACACGTCGTGACGTCTCTCTGCCGTCTGAACACTGTAACCGGTAAAAACTGTCATGCATGTTAATAAAGTTGCATCTCATTCACAATAGAGCGTGTTGATTGGTTTGAACCAAGTCTATCTCTTGAATTAATGATGAAAGCTCAAAGACGTCACATTTTACCCACTGGTACAGACATCGTCTACATGCTGGAATTCACACAAGGATCTAATCGCCGTGACGTAGCTTCAAAATTTCTTTTCAAACCAGAAGAACGAATTTGCTTGAAATAATGCAAAAACAACAAATTTTCACTTTTTAGTGAAATATATGTGTCCTAATAGTGTTTTTAGCAGCGTGGGACACATATGACTGTCAACATCTCAAAAAATGTGTTTTGGTGTTTCGTGACCCTTTAAAGGGAAAAACTCCCTTTGTTTTGACTTATTATTTCTGAAAGCAAGACAATTTTTTTTTGCTTGTAGTATTTTTAAGAGAATGCCGCCTTGATTTGACCTATTTTTAGATATGTGGACTAGAAACAAGACAAAAACTCTAAAGTAAGAAAAGCATTTTGTTTGCAGTGTGGTATTTCTATCGAGAACCATTGCCTTACCATGCTGCCACCTACACACTACATGAGCTTGCTTTTTAACCTCTTCTGAATTCAGAACATGGTGTGACATAACCAGATGGAGATCCTGCCTGTGTAATCTGTGTTTCGTTGGATCGATGCCTAATATAATAAAATGAGTAAAAAGGGAGCAGAGATATTTCCATTTTAATTCCGCAAAAGGACTCTAAGCCTGTGCCCTGGTTTCCTGTTATTCTCTGGCTCTCAGCTGCTCGTACTGTGCTGTCAGCGATTTCAGCTCAGTCTTGACTGTCCGCAGTGGGATGCCTGACCCCGTCCACAGAAACAGCCAGTTCAGCTGTCTGCCAATGAGAAAGACATACACGGACCACAATACACTGTGTTACCAATTCAGAATGAACACCGCTAATGTAGTTTCCTGTCACTTCTAAATGAAACCGGATATGCAGTCTTTACTCACACATAAAAAGTTGACCTTTGTCCCATGCTGCCACAGTTGACCGTTTCTGAGACACTAAACTCTGAGCTGTGAGACTGGTGATGATTCAAAGCGCATCCATATTTCATGACTCCAGACTCAATCTGAGGAATCACTGGAGCGAGGAGATTTGGTGTGGAACTCAATACAAAGGCTTTGTGCGTTATTCCCAGAACAGCATGACGTACAAGGGTCTGATACCACCAGGTCTGTTGAATTTTTCTATACCGAGCATGTCTTTGTGTCTGGTTAAATAAGTGTGTATGTGTGTGTGCGTGTGCGTGTGTGTGGAAGACACACGTGTGATTCTCCTGTTTAAGCCGTAAGCTGGGCTCCACTGAAAATAGATCCTTCCTCAGTAATAATTGAGAGTTTTTCCATTTACGTATCCCAACACAAAGGACACGTGAACAGGAGTGTTCTTTTCTCCCATGGGGCCCAGCATGGTCTAAACAAGTCAATGTAGTTTTTAAAACACAATGGCGGTAGTGAATTTACAGTGTTCAGTTATATGCATTACTTCTCAAATGTGTTTAGCTTTTAGATTTGGAGATAGCTCAGATGTTATTTTAGAAATTTTTGACTAAGTGTCCTATACTCATCAAGGCTGCATTTATTTGATGAAAGATCGAGGATACACTAGCAGCGCACCAACATGTATATGCTTTGGAGGTTCCGAGTTCGAGTCCCGGCTTGCAGACCTTTCCTGATCCCAGCCCCCATCTGTCTAAAGTCAATTTATTCATGGAGTTTGATAAAAACATCTACAGCTGACAAATTTTGTAAAAGACTTTAGCCTGGTTTATATCTGCGTCGAGCGATGGGCGTGAGCCACGATGCATGGCTTGTGCGTTGCTGTGCATTTATACTTCTGCGCACTGTTTGTGTTGCTCTGCAATAACACTTCTGAAACGCTAGCTGACAGTGAGGTTTTTATGTTCCTCTGTGTCGAGTTTCTTCGCTGGTGTTTTGTTTTTTCTGAACGCTAACCTTAATGTACAAGTAGCGCAAACTAGCTCATTTTAAGGCAGGAACCTGGAAACGTGCAACAACTTTAATCATAAGGTATACACAAAACAAAACTTTCCATCTGCATTTCCTTCACGGGTCTCTACACTTGTAAACACTCGCTCCAACGGGTCTGCGCAGCTCTTGGTCCTGCCCACACTCGTCAGCGCTACCAAGCGACCAATCACAGAGCTTGTGCTACGCATCGTTGCGACGTGTAGTTAAATTTTTTTAAAAGGTGTGCGTCAGCGTCGGCCACGGCGTGGCCTATGCATCCGCGCGCAGAGCATACGCATACCCTTGACGCAGAAGTATAAGGGCGCACTCACACTACCTATCCGAACCGTGCCCAGGCACGTTTCCCGATTCGTTTGAGAAGTGTGAGTTCGCGGTTCACTTGGTATTTGTCGCAGTACGCTTGTAGTGGATTTATTAATCATTCTTAATTTTCAATGAACGCAAACTGTCGTAGTTTATTAAAGGCGCAAACCCTTCGCTGCACGTCAGCTGCACCTTCAGGAAACCTCCTAATACGTGCAGCACAATGAATTTTATGATCATTTATGAGCATCAAAAGTGGTGGATCTGTTCGGCAAAGTGTTTGACTGTGTCACTGCATCCTAAACAACTAAAAATAATACAAAACAATATAACTAAAGCAATCTTCACTGTGCTGAGCGAGAGTGCTTCTCTTCCTGTTAAACTGAACAGTCGCATCATCTATGATGTAAGCGTGCTTGGGTCCGGTAGGTAAAAATGCAATGTGAGTGCAGACCGAGGGGGAGAGGGGATGGGGGACAATCTTTGGCACAGTTCAAGGCAACTGTACCTAATGTGAGTGTGCCCTAAATCAGTCTTTAGGGTGCTTTCAGACCTAGATGTTTGTTTTGGAACCTGGTGCGTTTTCCCCCTTAGCTCAGTTCGTTTGGGCGTATGTGAATCTTGCAGTCTTTCTCTGATCTGTGACAAAACAATCTGTCCTAGATCACCTGAATGAGGTGGTCTCGGCTTGGTTGAAATAAACTCTGGAGCGAATAAGTTGTAGTGAGAAAGCAATACAATTCAACAAACTATCAAACCAGGCTATAACACAGTGTATTATGAATATGTAATAGACATATGTATGGTTCTATAAAGAGAGAATGATGAGACTGTATGTCATTCCTACCGGTAAAAAAGAAAAAAATGGTAAAAAGTGTCTTTCCTTTCAAATACAAAAGTGAAAGCATGCTGTTTAACTGAACCATTACAAAAATAATACCAACATATAACTTCTAATATAGAATAGAGATGTGTTTTACAACCCTTGATAATTAAAATGAGGTATAAGAAATTCTTACCTCTGAAAAATATTTGGTGATGACTATGTCTGTTAGTATCACCATTTAAAATTAAAGTGCACCTTTTTGCTTAAGTCTTATTTCTCATCGTCATAAATTAAAATATCAACATATGATAGCAGAACAGATAGATATCCACAGCTGAACAGAAAATAAACCAAACTCTGACCGATGTGAGGAGAGTTTACTCGCACGTGACTTCTTTTAATAATTTTGGGTCGTTTAGAAACTTTGCAGTGTAAAAGCAAACCGCACCAAGAACAAAAAGCAACATTGTAACCATTTTAATCCCTGTTTCAAAACAAAACAATTGATCTATGGGTGTGAAAGCACCCTTATAAAAACATAAATACAAACTACGTAAACAACAGGCAACAAATGACATCACAAATTGGAGGCTAGGGATTTTTGAAAGATATTGCGATTTCGTTTTGATTTGCCCTTTTAATTTTGTAGTCAAGCTTCAGCTCAATCTGTATCGTAGCTTCTTACTGGTAGAATGCAGTGCATGTTAGTTAAAAAAAGGAACTGAAAAGATATAAACTTTAAACATTTATTCAAATTGTTTTAAATATTCAGAAATGAAGCACTCCTTTTTCTCTAGAGCAAACAGTAAAGACAAATAAAATTACATTTCTGTAAACAAGTTGAACCCAAATTAGCAAGATAGTGTAGCTTATTATACAAACAAAATATAATAATTATAAAAATACAGAACAACTTCGCAAACTAACATGGCTAAAACTACTCTGAAATTGTACCTTTCTGTTGCTTACTACTAGATTGAATGTCACTGGCAATACTTTCATTTGACTTTTGTGCAAGACACTCCTCATATAGCCACCTGTGGTGCTTTATTTAGGTGCTGGTTGTTGTATTTGCTGTGGCAACAATTCTTACAAATTACCTGTTTTTGTTCAGTGTCTGTGACTTGGAAACCAAAATATTGCCGTATAACCGATGTCCTGTTTTTCATTGATATCAATTTGTCTGTTAATGCTTCCGAAGCTGCTAATGCCATCATTCCACTGGTCTGTCTGTTTATTTGTTTTTTATTGTGGGCATTCCACATATTTGGTTGCACATTTCTGATTGGGCAGAACGAAAGTGTGATCACTCAATTGGCTTGCAAATCTATCACACATTTGCTCTGGGTGGGGGAAATTAAATAATACATGTCTATTATTTAATATATATCTCAGCCTCTTGCGATTTTTTTTTTTTTTTTTTTTTTTTTTTTTTTTTTTTTTTTTTTTTTTTTTTTTTTTTTTTTTTGTAGCTAATCGCAAATCACAATTGCGATATCTTTGATTTAAAAAAATATGTAATGTTGATGCAGATCTAATATGGATTAAAAATGTATTTGATTGTTTAGGTGCGGTTAAGCACGATCACCCCTAGATTTAATTTTAGAACAGTCAACAAGAAGAGTCTTTTTACAACTTTGCTTGCTGTCTAACTGTCTTATCCCAATAAAGGCAAAAGCACAAAAATAAATGGCAAAAGCTCCAAAAATACATTTTAAATAAAATAAATTATAAATCCCATAAATTATAAATCCCCTGAAAACCTCTTTATTTGTGACAGGCAATTTTTTTGATTGACTTTTTGTCAGTAATCATATACACATAATGATAGTAAAAACACGTTTCTTTTTTTTTTTCTTTTTTATTTATTTATTTATTTTTTGTACTCCTTGAAGAATTTAATTTCATTCAAAGCTATTCTCAAGTGCTCTATTTAGTTTCTTCATTTCTATTATTTCTTTTTTTTCTTCTGATGCAGAATGACTGTGAGAAAACCCATGTGTGGTTTACATGCACCATTAACGTAAGACAACTGTTTGCTGACTTTGACCATTCAACACTCATTCATACAGAACATTTATAGGATGTGGTAGTCAATCCCTTTAATAACAATTGTCTGTATACATTACTATTTTTAGCCTACAAACAGGAACTGCTGCTGTTTGAACATTGCCAGTGTTTAGCAAGTGTTAAAAATATTACCTGGTTAACCAATAAAATAAGCAATAAAGAGTTCGAACAAAATATGCAATTAACATGTGACTAAAAATACCTTATGGCTCAAAATATTTATGAGAATAACCTGGAACGGTAGTGAACGTTCAATTAATTATGTGCTAATGTGATGCCATGAAACAAACACAAACATAACTATTGAATATTAAATCTGAACAAAGTATATGTGCGCATCTGATCTCCTAGCTTGTATGTCTTAACTCAGTATCAGTTACATTAAATGTGATTTAAATCTGAATAATTTCACACCAATGTTATTCGATCGGATCAATAGACAGTTCCTGTTCATGCTTTTTATATATTTTTTATTTTTATTTATTTATTAGTTTATTTGTTTTTAGTTTGTTTTTTTTTTCTATTTTTTCTATTTATTTATTATTTTATATTATAATATAATATATATTTTTATTTTGTTTTATTTTATTTTTTAGTTGTTTATTTTTTATTTAATTTAATAACAAATTTTATCATTCATTTTATTTTGTAGTATATTATATATTTTCTGTTTAATTAAATTATTTATTTTAATTTTATTTTTTATTTAATTTAGTTTAATTTAATTTTATTTTAATTTTATTTTTTATTTATTTAATTAATTTTTTTATATTTTATTTATTATATTTTATTTTATATTAAAATATATTATATTTTTTATTATTTATTTTACTTTATATATTTGTATTATTTTTTTATATTACATAATTGTTTTTTATTTTATTTTTTTATTTTGAAGCCAAGCTTTTAGTGCAAAATACAATATATTAAAAGCAAATTCCAAAAATATGGCCATACACATTTGTAGTATAACTTACTAACCAAACACATTTTAAGGTGTCTTCTTTTTCATACAATGAATGCAAGGCAGTGTTACCAAATCTGGCAGGTTACCAACATTTATGCAAAGTAAATATCTATATGAGTCAACCAAATTGAAATAAATCACTGAATTTTCACTGAATCTCTTCTGGCGAAAACACTTTAGTATGCTAAAACATTCGCCTCTTCCAGTCAGCACTGAGGACAAGGTGTCACCACAGACAAGATGCACAGTGACAGACAGTGACTTCAGCCTACAACCGGTACAGAATCGCCCCAGACTCAGCCGGAGGACACCCAACCAATCAGCGTTCACCCCCAGGCTGAAGACTGTCATCTCCGGTTGATCGAAAGAAACCCACAGACATGTACACGCCTCTTCAGACAGCATCGGCAACAAACTGGGACTCTTAAACTCTCGCCATCCCTCTGGAATACAGATTATGGCTGAGATTACTTTCTGTTCCCAAGACACGGTTTTGCACAAAGTAATCTGTTTACTGCAGCGCTGTCTTCTGAAACTTAGATTCACGTGCTTTTACATTCTTGACACTCTTTCTCCGGTGCTATTGCAGTCATTCAGGATTCAGATCAGGGCAGCAGTTTTAAATGCTTTTGATGAATTTATCTATGAGTGTTTTCAGGAGCAAGGTGACCTACTATGTGTGTTCTTGTCAGATTTAATCTTTCATTGTCTGTCAGCATAGCGTTTATTAGGTTATGGTTATTGCATCCTGGAGAAAGTTACTGAAGAGATAGTTAAAATGTGAATTAGTTTGTTTTTTTTAGACAATTAACTGGTATATTTATTATTAATAATAATAATAATAATAACAACAACAAAAATTGTAATTCTAATAATAATAAATTATAATATTATGAGAAAAATGTAATAATATTAATAATAACTAAAATGTATTTAATAAAAAATATAACGTAATAAGAAAAAAATAATAGTAATAATAATAATAAATTATAATAATAAATTATAATATTCTAAGAAAATAATAATAATAATATTACAAAAAAAATCACAATAATAATAAAATTGATAAAAAAATTATGTGTTTTGGAGGCCAAAATCTGCTATTATAAATAATAATAATAATAATAATAATAATAAAATTGAAAAAAAAATAAATATGTGGTTTTGGATACCAAAAGCTGGTATTATTAATAATAAAAATAATAATAATAATAATAATAATAATAATAATAATAATAATAATAATAATAATAATAATAATAATAAAATAGATAAATTATGTGGTTTTGGATACCAAAAGCTGGTATTATAAATAATAGTAATAATGATGATGATGATGATAATAATAATGATAATAGTAATAATAATAATAATAATAATAATAATAATAATAATAGTAAAAATGATAAATAATTATGTGTTTTTGGATATATTATTATTATTATATTATTAATTATAACTAAAATTGTAATAATAATAATTTAAAAAAATTATAATATAAGAAAAAAATGAATAATGAAATAAATAAAAGCTTGTGGTATTTTTTTCAAATGGCATACAGTTTCTCATGAGGGGAGGTTTGAAATAACACAAGGGTTTCCATTTTTTGGTTGTACCATCCTTTCAAGTATTGATTTACTAAGATCTTGGCATTCGATGCTTTTAAATACCGATTTATGTAAATCTAACTTTTGTTCTTTATCTGAGTTGATGTTTTATGTTTTAAATACATATTCAATTTTGTCCCAATTTCGAATTTGCAAAGGCAGCTCCTAAAAGTACGCTTTGTGACAGCCGAAAGACACAATGTTGCACACAATTGACTCAGTCATTTTACATAACAAATAACATCAATGGAAACACTATGAATGGAAATAAATGAAGTCTAGTTTCAAGTGAAAATGAGTCAGCAACACATCATTTTCCGCAACACCAATACCTGCATTGAAAGTCACCCCATAATTAAAACTGTATTCATAATTTAGTCAATCTTAAGTGGTTGCAAACCTTTTAGTTCTTGTTTTTCCTAAACACAACAGAAGATATTTTCAAGCATGCTAGAAGCTGTTCGTTGACATCCCTAATAAGAAAAAATACTATGATGTCAATGGCTACTGGTTTCTTACATTCTTCAAACTACAGTATCTTATTTTGTGTTCAACATAAACAAGTGGAAGGTAAGAAAATTATGAGGTTTTTCATTTTTTAAGTTGTTCTTCTATTTAGATTTCCATATTTGCTGTTTGTTAATATTTAAAACGTATACATTAACTACAACAACCACAAAACTATTATTAAGCAGTGAATTAATTTGAGGCAAAAGTTGTAGTTAAAGAGCCCCTCCAACAACAGACTGATATGGATGCAAGGTCAGAAAACACTTTCATTGTCTTATAATTTGCATTTGTTTGTAATTGCATTAATTATCCCAACGACTCCCATATGATTCGTTCAGCGATTAATTTGTTCCTAAACCCCTCCTTAGCGCGAAGCTAATCTGTGCTGATTGGTCAGATGACCCAGTCTGTTGTGATTTGGTTGACTGGGTTCAGCGCGAGACAGAGAGAAATGCCCACCATGGCTATGAAGTAGCAGAGAGTATGTGAGAGCCCAATGCAGGAATGCAATAAAGCAATGCAGTTAAACACCAGCATATTCCACTACTCTTAAACCTAACCCCAAGTAATAACAAGTGGCAAAAGTTGATCTATTTTGAAAATTGAGGAATGGGGCATGTGAAGAACAGCTGATAGTGGCCATAGCAAAGACAAAAGGCTTTCGAGTTCAGAAACTCATTTAAATCGATAAAGGAAGAAGCACACATCGCGTTTTCAACGTGGTTTTGGACGCAACATATAAATAGCTCCATAAAGATTTAACCTTAGAGATAGATTACAAGCACTGATCTATAATACATATGTGATTACAAGCCTTGTGAAGCGATTACAAGTTACAACACACTATTAAATACATATTTTGCAAACTACAGAAAGCAAGGCAACAATTTTAATTACACTTCTGATTTGGAGGAAGAAGAAACTGCTCCATATGAACTGTAACAGTTCCCATACTTAATAGTCTCTGCTGCTCCTTCCTTTAATAGCAATCGGCCGGCGAATTCCGCATTGCAGTGTAGGTTATTGTATCAAAAATCTGAAAAACGACAGTAACAAACACAGCACTAGGATGGCTATACTGTGGTGTTGTTGTGAAAATGAACTTTTAAACCTTAAAAAGTTTATTCCCCACAGCTGAATCTCCATCTGTCAGTGATCGTCATCTTCATGTCAGGATGAGTCCTGTGATCCATTGCACTCTGCTAGTGTCTGAAGGGAAAGACGCGTTCACGTTTTAACGGAACCGGCACTTCATATTCGGTGATGTACGGTCTCGATGTCGACGCGTTCAGGCAAAAGATCCGAACCCAACACGATTAATTTATTTGACTCTGAGTCGACTATTTCGTTAAAGAAACAATAGTTTTAAACACTGTGCACTTTCAGATTTAAATCTCAGCTGCATGTTTTCATTCACTTAGTACTGTGTTACACACTGCATGGAAGGTCATTTTCAAAAACCCATAATAGGGACTCTTCAATAGTGACTGTGTTCACTATTCTAAAGTATAACTGCCGTTTCGTTTAGACATTAAGTATGTCTGAGCATAACTCTCAGGCATTGTCGAGCTACAGTGAAACTACTCTCAGAACCAAAAATATCCTTGCGTAAATGCCAACACTGTAGTGCGAATTTACACAGCCCTGTTTGCCTTGTTACAACTGCTCTATTCAGTCTATTCAATTACCTAACTAAACCATGTTTATTCATTCTTTGCATAATCCTTGACCTTTTCAAAGTCATAGGTAGTTTTTTGAGGCACATATTTGAAAAGTGTTACTTCACACCAGTAAAATAAGCATACTACAAAAAAAGAAAGTATCTTTTTTTTTTTTTTTTTTTTTTTTTTTATATACAGTTTTGTTAATGAATTAGGTTCCACATCTGGTCAGTCCACTTTGCAAATAGGGACTTGATTTATTCACCTTGCTTTCTGATGGGATTTACTCCTCCCGGACTACTGTTTTGCCATATCTCTACCTTTCCCACTTCCATTTTTCCTCCTGCTCACTTCCACCCACTGCTTCTCCTTCATACTCTCACATCAGGCATCCGGCCTCCCCATGTTCTTTGCCCTTTGCCTTTGTGCACTGGATATTTAACAGTCACTGGGATTTTAAACCACTGTTGATGCCTCAAGGGAGCAGGCGTGCATGGAAAATTCTTACTGTATGAATAAATTATATGATTCTGTGGCATCAAAGTCAAGGTACTCATAGGAAAAGCTGTTTTTTTTTGCTGTCTTTAGGCTTGTATCTGTCATGGGTTTGGTTCAGCTTGGCTTGGTTGTTTGCTTAGGAAATGCTAAAGAAGCTGTTGGTTAATTTTCATAATTGCAGCCAGAGCTTGGTAGATTTTAGTCTGAGATATTGTAATTATACCCATATTTCAGCATCAGATAAGGCTGTTTAACTTAATGAAGCTAATTAAAGGCAGTGAGTGTAACCATGGCCATGTCACCCCACCTTAACCAATTAGTGAGGGTCCAGTGTGTTTACTTTTACAGCAATAAAACAAATGTGCCATGCAAAGCTTTGCTGGGACCATTTTAAATGGAGTTATCATTTGATTTTAACTTGGTTTCCTGATAATTTATTTTCTTTCCTGTTTTTACCTCCTTATCAAATGATCAAACAGGCATGGCGAATTGTAGGTTTGGAAGAAAATGCCCATTAACCTGTTGAAAAACATCCCCTGCGTATTAAATGACATTTGACACATTGTTGCTAGTTTCTAAACTGGTTCTTGCTGGTTCTTTTCTGGCCATGTGCTGGTCCTAAGTTGGTCCTAACAAGTAAAGAACCAGCTTAAACCAGTTCACATGCATATGCTGTTTTTTCTAACATGGTAGCTAACCGTTTTTGTGTATTAATTATTTTCATTAATTTATTTGCATTTTCATTACATTGTGCCCACCAATGTAAACTTTTGTATGTATGTTTGACCACTTTAATGTCAAAAGAACAAAGGAATTTAGATGTCTCAGTTCATCCTTTATTAACAAAAGAATTGGGCATTGTTAAAATACAGTGAACATGATTTGAGCTTGTTTACTGTTGGTCATTTACAGAGGTAATCCACTTCAGTTAAACTGCTGGGTGCAAATGCTCATATGGTCGAATTCATAAAAAAAATCTCAACATACAGTATTGAGCTACCGTCTGTGTACTGATTCTGTATCTACTGATTCTGTGTTGCTTTGTACCAAAAACACAAGGATTATAATCAAAATCATAGTTGCCATTCACTTGCCTTTAGCTTGCTGTATTGTATTGAATTGTATTGTATTCAGTAGTACTTGTACATTGCACTAAAGCGTTACCGTAAAAGTGATACGATGGAAGACAAAACATGAGGGAAGAATCTCAATGAAATTTGAACCCAAGTAGTAATGTATCCACCCTCCTATTTTCATGGCCCATATAACATTTTGAATCATCACATAAAAAATGCTTCATAGAAATGCCAAGATGCACATAGATTTTTGAAAATGAGCATAAAAAATTTATGCATACAAATAAATAGAATAAACTTTTTATTTGATAAGAAAAAAATCTGCATGATAAAAACACATTTAACAAATTAATACCATCATGCGCATCAAAAAAAGTCATGTGATTTTGTTCAGATCATGTGATGATGATAAAATATTTTCTGTCACTACGGAGACAAAGGCTGTGTCTGAAATCGCATACTGTACTGTATAGTATGCTAAAAACAGTATGTGAGTCGAGTAGTATGTCTGAATTCATAGAATTCGAAAAACAGTATGCGAGAAGTACCCGTATGATCTACTGCTTCCAGCGAGATTCTGAAGTGCGCATCCGATGCATGCTACACTATCCCATGATGCACCGTGAGTGAATTCATGAATTGGAGTGAAGCGCCACTGATTCGATCCAAGACCAGCGACGAGATGATCCCAAGATTTTCATAATCCTGGACCAGGCCGTATCCTGAGCAGCTGCTGTGGTGGTCATGGAGGAGTGGAGAGCATGAGACTGATTCCTGTGATGCTCCAGGGACATCCAGCATTCTCCAGCCTCCGACGCCTAGACTGCAGCTCTGCACAAGATGTTTGGCCATAGGAGAAATGGTCATGCCCAACTGAGCTTGGTTTCTCTTGAGGTTTTTTAATTCTTTACTTTCGCCAATTGGTGAAGTTTTTTCCTCGCCACTGGCTTGCATGGTTCGGGATCTGTAGAGCTGCGCATCGATTTGCTCTTCAGTGTTTGGACTCTCAGTAGTGATTATTAAACCACACTGAACTGAGCTAAACTGAACTGAACTTAAACACTGAAAACTGAACTGACACTGTTTCAATTTACTATAATCTTCTATGTGAAGCTGCTTTGACACAATCTACATTGTAATAGCGCTATAGAAATAAAGGTGAATTGAATTGAATTTAACTCACGTGATCATGTCAAAATGGCTGATGTAGTACGTCCAAGCTCCGTTCACTACTCATTCATACTGTATAGAATGTACTTTTCTAACGGTCAAGTAGTAAATTCAGATTCAAATGCAGTACCTACTGAGTAGTAGGCGATTTCAGATGCAGCCAAAGTAATGTGCCGCACCCAGTCTTTTATATTAATAATAATAATAAAAATAAACAAATAATAATAAAAATTTATGAATAATAATAAATGACTAATAATAATAATAATAATATATTATATTATTAATTTATTATATAATAAAGTGGCTTCTCCTACTGCAGCAAATTCCATTTTTCTTTTTAATATTTGGCACTAGTTTTTCAGGAAGTTATGATTTTGTTCTCTTTAACCGATTGGATAAAATTACAATTTTCCTTCAATAAATTCTTAAAAAAACGGTAGAGATTTGCTGCCATCTCAGATCAGCAGGAATAAAATGAGCGCTTTTTAAAATAAGCTTTTCAAGGCTTAATGATGAGATGACGTTCTCGTTTAGAGGAAACACAATTTGCTCTAAATCTCTGCTGTTAAGATGTCTCCTGCTTGTTGCTCACTGCCCCTGATGATGTCATGGCAATCTGTTCTGCTGCTACAACCACAGCAGTGCCAAAAACTCAGCCGTGTTTATCAATTCATACGCTCAACTATCATCTCATTACGGTTCAAGGTTATGAGGGACATGAATAAACATGAATAAATCCCTAACTCTTATTAAACTCTCGTGAACTCCTCCTGCAGTGAGTGATGCTTTAAATAATGCAGCACGTTGAAGAGTGATGTACTTTTGCTTTTCAAAGCAGTCTGATTTGTGATAAATTATACGTTTTAAAAATGTGGTTATATTCACTTTTTAAACATCGTAATGAAAATAGAAATGCAATATTGATAATTAATCAATTATGTATCGTAACATGAAAGCTATAATATTTTTGGTAAATATAGGTGCAGTTCAAATATAAGCTGTGCCTAGTTACCACCAGCAGCTGCCTAGCACCACAAAGTCACAGATTGTACCTTAGTGACCATATACCAAGACCTTGCGTCCGCCCACATTGCAGGTCAGTGCTAAACATTCCTATTGTTTTCAGTCTGATGTCATTTTTAAACTCGTCAGAAAATCGTTTGCGAAAAAGCAAATCTGCATTTGACATTTGACCTGTTTTATGCTGTTCTATTGATTTAGTGCATTCAGACAGGCTGTGAGGCTAGTGGGAGATCTCAGGTTTAGCTGTATTTATTTGTGTGTGATATTTTCTGCTTAGAATTGACCATAATCCTCTTGATCCGTCTATATTTAGGTGTTTTTGGATGATGGGGGCTTAGGAATTAATACATGCTTTCTAAACGCTTTTTTGTGAGCCAAGTGGATCTCTCGTTTCTGGAAAAAAATGCTGCTCCCTCGTGTCAGACTATGGTTTCATTCTTTGTTTAGTGATGAGGAAAAGATTGACAGCACGAGTACTTTGTGTCTCCTCTGAAACTCTTATCGAAATAAGTGCTGTCATTCTGCATTGTCTTTTATTTTGCAATGAGGATTTCTTTTTTATGCAATGCAACGGATTTTAGTTTTATTTTATTAGGTAATGCTATTTTAAAAAATAGTGTTTTAGAGAAGTTTTTATGCTAAATAGTTAATTTTTTATTTGTTTATTTTATGTATATATACAGTTGAAGTCAGAATTTTTAGCCCCCTGTTTATTTTTTTCCCCATTTTCTGTTTAACAGAGAGAAGATTTTTTTCAACACATTTCTAAACATAATAGTTTTAATAACTCATTTCTAATAACTGATTTTTGTGTTTGCCATAAAGATAGTAAATAATATTTGCCTAGATATTTTTCAAGACACTTCATAGATATCATAGATCGACACTAGCTTACAGTGACATTTAATGGCTTAACTAATTAGGCTAACTAGGCAGGTTAGGGTAATTATTAGGCAAGTTATTGTATAACAATGGTTTGTTCTGTAGACTATAGAAAAATATAGCTTAAAGGGGCTAATAATTTTGACCTTAAAATAGTTTTAAAAAAATTAAAAACTGCTTTTATTCTAGTGAAATAAAACAAATAAGACTTTCTGAAATTTTCCTTGAACTGTTAAACATAATTTGGAAAATATTTAAAAAAAGAAATAAAAATTAAAAGCGGGGCTAATAATTCTGACTTCAACTGTGTATATGTATATATAAGTATATTTTGTTCAAATTTTAGTTTATATTTTTATGCATAAATAATATGATTTGTTTATCATATATTTAAACCAGAACTTGAACCTTCCAAATAGATTAAAGAGGAAAACCATTTGCAAAATGAATATGATTTGAAAATGACGTTAACATTAGTCCATTCAAAAAAATAATCTGTTTAGGCAGAAATAATGCTTTAATGTTGTATTTATTTGACCTGTTTGTTTTTAAATGCGGATATTATTCATGGCCCACTGATTATTATTAAGAGGCCGGCTGTGCCAGGGGTGAATATGTGCACACACAAAAAATGCGTGGGAAGTGCCAATGATATACTGAAATGAAACTGTATGTCAAAGAGAATATTCTTGAATCCTTATATTTGTGTACGTGGGAGAAATACTAATAGAGAGAGAGTTTTATCGCATGAAAGTGGAGAAAAATGCTAATGTGGCTTTAGCTACTATAAAGGGTAATTAAATGATGTTGACAATTTATTGCATAATTTATCATAAAAGCAAATCCTTTGTGATTTTTTTTAAATAAATAAGCATTTATGAACATGCTATCAGATAAAGCATAATTGGTATGTGAGTAAAGTGTGTGTAAATTACATGAATTTTATATGACTCTCTTAATGTAATAGTTGTAAAAGCTGAAATGAGACAGCAGAAAGACCCTCTTATACTGTATACCCTGCAGAGAGCAGAACTAATGTTACGCTAATGAATCTATGATGAAAGCAGATCTCACTTTTGAAGCTGCTCTATTCTGATTAATTGAGTTCCGTGTGAGTATGCAGTCATTTCCTGAGGCACTACAGAAACACTGTATTAAATTCCCCTCAAATCTTAAACCCAATTGAGAGTATTTTGAAATATTATTCTCTAGCTCTAATCTAGATTATTTTTTGGCATGTTTTCTCACTGTAATTTTATGCATTTCATGATTTTGGCAAGTACAATGCGATCCTGGAACATTACTTTTGTCGAAAATGTAATCTATGCCTATTCCCTACCCCTAAACCCAAACATAACTGTAAATTATTTCCAAAATAAGAGGGAAATAATAGTTGAATAACAATCATGTAGAAGTGCATGAACTTGACCATATGCCTTAATTCTGATTAAATGTTGTTCCAGGATCAACATAGATGTTAATGTCCTACATGTCCTACTTGGTGAAATCAGGTTGGTGGTAATTTATAGTAATTTAATATTTTTATGGTGTGTCACTTCAAATGCAAATAAGCTGCTGCTCCCCGCCCTCTTACCAGAAGAGGGCGGAGCCTTTTTATCTTGTGCCTTGTACACTCCAAACTGCAAACAAAACATCACTTTGAACTCCTGAAACCGGAGCATGTAAACACAGTCAACTGCCAGATGGTGCAAACACAATTATGTCAGAAGCAAACAAACACGCAAGTTCAGTGTTGGTTATGTCTGTGAATGTAAACAGCCGGAAAAGACAACACGCTACAAACACAACTCAACCAGGCCTTGCTGGAAATATTGATTATTGTAAGTTGTTTTTTAATGCTCAGACAGCAACATTATGCACTAAAGGAAGCTGAGAATTGTAAACTGTGTAATCATACTGAATGCCATTTGATAATACAGATTTATTTAAATTATTTATATGTTTGTTTTGTTCTTCTGTTCCAGTGGGAGTGTTTGTGGTCCCTCATTCTCTTCTTCACTTTCTCCTTGTTACTGGTGTGGTTTTACTTCTGGTGGGAAGCCCACAATGACTACAGCGAGTTTAACTGGTGAGTAGGCCTTCAGAATCATACACTTTCACATGCACTTCACTGTAGAGATAAGTCAAAGAAACTCCTAAGCTTTACTGGAAACTAATTTGGCATCTATGCTTAAAGTTATCCAGAGTTCATGTAAAGGTCAGATTTTACAGATTGTGTTTAACTTTAATACTGTTTATACACTGGACTGTTTTTGCCTTGTTTACAGAATGGGTTAGCGTTATTCATTTTTTTTGTCTGAGCAAAAAATAATGACTTTCATAATCCCCCACCAAAGGATTTACAGAAGACAACCAACAAAACGGCATTCAGTGTAAAAATTATTTATATACTAAAATCTTGTCTGGCAGATTTAGAAATAGACATGTTAAATGACTATTTAAGGATTACGATGCAGCCCCCAAATACTAATTAATAATCATTTTAGATAACTCATTCATTTGTTGAGCACAAGAGAATATATTTTGAGGATTTTTGACATCTAAACAATTACCAATAATGTATATAACAAAATGATAACAAAATGTTGTCAGGCAGATTGAAAACAAGAAAACTTAAGTGACTATTTAAGGATCCCAGTGCAGCCCCCAAATACTAATTACTCATTTATTCATTTTCCTTCGGCTTAGTCTCTATTTCAGAGGTCTCCGCAGCGGAATGAACTGCCAGCTATTCCAGCATTTGTTTTACACAGCGGATGCCCTTCCAGCCGTAACCCAGTACTGGGAACACCCATACACACTCATTCACACACACACTCATACTCTATTTCAGGGGTGCCCAAGCTTTTTCTTATGAAGGGCCAAAAACCAAACTTGATTGAATTCCACCGGTAAATAAAACAAGCTTCACTATAAAAAATGCAGGGTTCCACAAAATTCATTCAGGTTGTCCCAAACCAAATCGATTAAGTTAACACATTTAAGTGGATTAAACATAAAACAATTTAGTTGTCCTAAAAAAAATCTCAAGAATTGTGTTAAGCTCATTTTGCATAAGTAACAAGCAGCAAAATATTTTTTTTGAGTATTTATTACATTAAAGTTGCCATGGGTAATTTATTTCATATTATCAATAAAAAGATTTAATCATATTGAATAATGGATTTTATATATATATATATATATATATATATATATATATATATATATATATATATATATATATATATATATATATATACATACATAATTCCTTTTTCAACACAATGGAGATCAATGCCGAATACACTAGCTGCACCTGCCTCTGCTGATGTCTTCTGCATTGTCTTCTATCAATCAGTGACAGTGTACTTTTGAAATCTGATTTATTTACAACATTTAGTTGAAAGATTTAATTTCAGTTTCCTTTTTTGTAGCTCAACAATAAAATAAACTACCAAAAAAAAAAGCTACCTCTCTTCTAAGACTGGATGGCGGGCCAAATTAAAGATTATCAAGGGCCAACTTTGGCCCGCGGGCCCTAATTTGGGTATGTCTTCTCTACAGTCTCAAAACCGGAGCACCCAGAGGAAACCCATGCGAACACGGGGAGAACATGCAAACTCCACACAGAAATGCCAACTGGCCCCAGCTGGGACTCGAACCAGTGCTAGCCACCATGCTGCCCTACTAATTACTTGTTATTTTAAATCCTACAAACCACTAGGATTTACCTATTTGTCAGCATTTGTTGTGTTTTTTTTTTTTTATATATAACTCTAATTATAATACAATTTACTGTTCACTGACCTTTTAATATAATTTCTACATGTATATACCTTTTACACTGAATGATGATGGAACATTATTTCATCCATATTTTGACTTTTTTTCCCCCCACAAAACTTATTCGAAATATTAAAGTAGACACTTGCATTTAATATTCTTTCTATGTATATTTGATGAGCAGACCAAAATGTGAAGTCTCGTCATTGACTCATAAAGTTAATTTGTAATATGCAATAAACCTCCATGAGACTGTATGACATTAACACACACAAAACACACATACATTTACATTCCATATTGGTTGAGCCATTAAATCACTCTCTGACATTTTTTACAGTACCCGTTACTGTATAATCCATTTACCAGGAGCTACATTCTCTGTAAAACTGCCTGAGGACATTAAAAACAACTTTGCAGTAAAGCTATTGTTTGCTTTGTGTCTCTCAAGGTCGTTTTCTCCAGATCTGAATTCCTTCATCTTCTGTTTTCTCTTGCCTTTTCATTGTCACCGCTCTCCTCCCCCAGTCTTTAGGGAGGCTCTTGAGTCCTTGATGTTACTGTAGAGGACAAGAGGCCTGATTCTCAATGACCTCCAGTAAATGTCCTGAGGGATTGTGCATGTAGAATCTGTGATCACCCTGGAGTTGCAAGCTAGAAGGCAAACACTAGATATGGCACTAATGCTCACCGATCTGCAGTACAGCCAATCAATGCTGGAAGTGTAATTAGGGGGTAAAGTATCTATGATCTGGCCGCCCATTATCTGTTCTGATCCTAGACTTAAAGTAACATTTTATATTCTACAGCGAGTATGTTAGTTTGGTGGTGTTGAAAGACATCTCTTAGGAGACGTTCACACAGAACGCTTCTTTGCATCTAAAAATAAAAAAGCATCTCATTTACCATGTTTCTGTCAAATAAAACAGTTGTCATGACAACTTGCTGCTGTAAACAGAACGCAATGCTTGCCCTGTCTCTGAGTTCGCAGTACTGTTTGTAAAAGTTGAAATACTTTTAACTTGACATGGCATGTCATGGCCCGTTTCCACTGAGTGGTACAGTAAAGTACGGTATGGGTCGGTACGGGTCACCTCGTGGAAATGTCAAAGTAAATCTGTACTGGTCATTCACATATCGTATGAGAAGCACTAAACAGATGCTTTATACACATAAATAATTGTGAATGCATGTTCATTACTAACCCTTCTATGAACATGATTTGATTATAACTGCAAATCAATCAGTGCGAAATAGCCTACTGTAATGTCTGCGATTTATATAAAATAAATAAATAAATGCCACATATGTGAACACATACAGACCCTTACAGTCTCTGATATGTTACCAATTACAGAAAAACTACACACAGCATATATTTAGTCCTTATTTGGATACAAAAACACACAACATATAGCCAAAGTCCCTTTAAGGCAAGTCATTTCACTCGGCGGTCATCTTTGAAACACCTGGGCAGTATGCTCGGGCATTCTGTCTGAATGGGGAAACATCAAATTCTCCAAAACTGCTTGCCAAGCTTACAATTGAATTTCATATTAGGAATCACCAATACAATTGAACAACAGCTGTCTCTTTAGTTTAATTTCTAAACGTCCAAATCACACAAAATCTGCAGAAACTCGCGTCTGGTCCGAACCCCTCCCCCGGAGTATCGTCAGTCTATAGCGGTTGATGATTGGCTCCTGTACTAGAAGACAGGCTTTATTCACCATATAGCGATCGATGATTGGCTTTATTCACCATATTGACCGTTATACTTTTCCCCATTCAAAGAGATACGATTGACTTGTGTCTTGTGTATTCTATAGTCTTTGATATAGCCCACTGTCAGTGCAAACCTCTTATCTGTGTCTTTAATCTTCATCAGCACATTTACTTTCTTGTTAGAAAATAATTTCGTCATTCTGATTTCACAATAGTCCAAAAGGTGATGATAATAGTTAAACATGGAAGTTTGTTCATGTTTTAGGTTGTTGAAAGAATCATTTAGTCCTTTGTTTATTCACGCTTCACTCTCCTGTTTGTCCATTTCTGAACGGATCGGATGTCAGAAGCACTTCAATAATCATGCACAGATTATTATCATCAGCAAAAGTTTGTTATTTCAAATATAGACGCGCGGCGAGCGCAGACGAGAAAGTGAAACCGCTCGCGCTTTAGACGGCCCTGTAAACAACTACGGTGCACAGGGTAAATTCTGCTCTTCTTTTTGGCTTCAAGATGAAGACTAGGTTTGTTTAAGCTTGAGTTGACCATAGCAGTTATTGTATGTATATATTATTACGGTGTAATGTCTCGGCTGTGTATTTAAAAATGGTGCTTCCTTTGTTTTCATTCTCCTGCTTGTGTGCATGCTGGTGACGTTTCTCTGTAAACCAATAGCATTCAGCTGCGCGTCTAACTTCACCTTTTGGTACCCTTTTGTCATGCTGATACCCTTTCAAAAGGGTTCCCAAAAAGTAATACGGTACAGTTTGCTTTTTGGTACCTTTTGATAGTAGAAACGGCCATAAAAGTGTACCGAACCATACCGTATCACTCAGAGGAAATGGGCCTTTAAAAACATGGTGCTGCATGAGCATGAGACATGCAGCATGAGCGTAACAGTCATGCACTTATGTCAATCATGTTTACATTGAAAAACAGTGGAAAAGTAGTACATTGGAAGGGAAAAACGTGTTCTGTGTGAATGGCTCATTATACTCAGTAAGGTTGTACTATTTGATGCATACAGTGATGGTGTGAAATATTATTACTGTCTAAAAATATTCCATATTAATGTATTTTACAATTTTTTTTTTCTACTTTGAGTTTTTAAGCAGCAATTACTCCAGTTTATAGTGCAACATAATGCTTCAGAAATCCTTCTTAAGCTGCTGCCACACTAGCAAGGGCGTAGAATTAGCATGGATGGAGGGGACGTGTCCTCACCAACATCCACGATTATTGAAATATCCCTACCAATGATAAAGAAAAAAACTGAATAAAATAATTCTTTGTCAACTCTCATTAACGCATATGTATAGTACAGAAAGGGTCAAATCAAATTCTCTACTCGAGCTCTACCTAAACTGCTAGGAAATTTTTTAGTCAGGCTTACTGTGCAAGACTCAGGTCAGACATAGCCATAAGGAGCTACATTTTAAAGAAAAGTGTAAGTCACTTGAATTCAAGTTCGCTACGAGTCCACCATAATAGTAACCATGTCTGAGCAATGAGGTGTATGCAAAGCTATTGCTTTTCACCCAATGATAAACTTCCTGTTGACTATTTTGACTATTGACTATTTTCAATTTCATAAGGATCCTTTTACAGCATTAATGTTCTAATGTAATTAAAATACAATCAGTTGAATAGACGTAAGCATTCATTTAGTTGTTCAAGCGTAAAACGAGAGGAAAGACAGTGTAAATGCTAGCGTCCTTCAGTAGCAGCAGACTAGCACAGAAACTCCATTGAAAATACTAGAGTAACATAAATTTCCATATTTTTAAAGACATGGCGTAAAAAAATGAATTGATTGCAGTGCTTCTTTTCCGATCGCATGCCCACTTTATATCGTATATCAATCAAGCAGTGAAGATCGCTGATTTTTAAATAAATGAGATCTTAAACGTGGTGATTTTGTAATGGAGAGACAGTTCACCAGAAATGCTTGGACTGGCTGTCTGAAAATTAAAGTCTGTCTGCATATACCCTATTAATCAAAACTTTGTTTAATTTTTGGCCTCCCAAATGATTATGAAAAACCAAAAATCAAGATAAAATGGTTATTTCGTCACAGTTAGGGTTGAATTAGGTCCCCACCAATATCAAAAGCAAATCGATGCTCTTACATACTAGACTTTGAGCATGCTAAATTTGTGCTCCAAAAAAAAAAAAAAAAAAAAGCTAAAACATTTGTGTGCTGCAAAATGGTGCTGCTTTTATTATTTAAAATAACATATTTCTAAAATTCCAAACTTTATGCTTTTTGGTGTGGAAAAAAACACCAAATGACATCATTTTAAACCTATTGTGGAATAATTACGTATGTACATTTGCACTTACACACTTGTTAACGATTAAGTTGTCTAGGGAGAGAAAACGTAACATTTAGAATATTATATTATCACTAAAGAAAATGGGTGGAAATAAACAAGGACACACAATCCTAACACTTAATTTGTTTATTCCTCTATAAGGAAAATGATAAAGCCAACAAAAGAGAGGCATGTATGAGCTTTGTACAGTGCATTTGAAAAAATAAATATAAGCAATCATCTAAATAAAATCAAACCAAAAGTTACAGAGGGGGAAAAGGAATTAGAGTGGCGGCAAAGCAAAGAGCTAAACAAAACCAACAGCCACATGAACTAGAACACAAGGTCCCCTCTAAACTTACTAAAGAAAATAAATGTGAAAAAGCACCTGAAGTCTTCAGCGTATGCGATGCCAGTAAAGTACACTCCCTAAAAAAATAAACAAAAATACAAAAAACGGCGCTCTACCACTTACCTAGTGTTTCTGAACAATTCAAATAACTACGGGCAAAATGTATGTCGCGCGACTTGTTAACCTATTCTCCTTTTCCCCAAAAAGGAGTGATAAACTCTTAATCCGTATTGATTTTACTGTTGTTTGGGTTAGTTCAGAGACACGAAACAAATCATAATACAAAAACAGAAATGAGCGTACACACACACAGCACTAAACAAACAAGGCCTGCCAGTCAAATTTAAAGTCTGCGGAACGAAGCCTGATTGGTCCACGAAGAAACGCCCTAATGAGGAGTGACAGGCTCGGGATCCAATCAGCAAGTACCTGAGAAGAAAAAAATAGCTGAACAAAAGATTATAGGGTGAGACAAAGAGCTAATGACAGACAAGGAGAGAGAGCGACAGATAGGGAGAAAGGGACAAAAATCCAAACTCCCACGGATCGTAACACACTAAACAGATATACAGGACACTCCGTAATATTGTGAAATTATTATTCCACGGTATTCAATAAACACACACCAGTATTCAGTTCTGATCACAGCTGTTGCATCTCCATGTTGAAGATAGCCAACAGTGACCCTAATACAGTGCTCTGGGGCCTCATATGTTTTTATCTCTCTTTGTTTAAAAGATACGCACTAGCCAGATGATCCTTTTTGTAAAACAGATGCCTCTGTCATCTTCCTCTTCTACTTATGTAATCCTGAGCTCCTGCGAGAGTGAGAAATGTAGAACCTGTCAAAAGATTAGTAGCTTCTGTTTGTTTTTCAGGGGGTTGTTTATTTGGTTAGACCTTAATGCAGTCTGAAGATTACAGAGGACATGAGACAACCAGGAATTCTAATGCTGAGTAATCAACAAATGGTTTTCCGCTACTGTGCTCCCACAGGTTTTTATATAACCGTTCAGGGGAGTGGAGTGATGGAACCGTTCCCATATTGGCCACCACTGCAGCTGGTTTCACCTATATTGCATTTTTAATGGTGAGTTGTAACTGCTCTAGGGTGCATTTGCCAAAACCATTGTTACCAACATAGTTCAGTGAGTCTGTGTTTCCCAAATCCATCATTCACACCAATGTTCACAAAGAGAATCACAAACTTTATTAGCTTTAGTTAATGATGCATTCCAGGAGAAGTTGAAGCTGGCTATTTCAGTCGTTAATTTTCCAACTTCTAACCTCTCTGTGTGTCCAGTCAGTTGCCTTCTAAACTAAAAAACCAAAACAACAGAAATGCTAGCTGTTACTTGGAAAACAAAAAAACTTCCCCGTTCGGATAAACAAATACAAGCAGCATTTTAGCCATTATTTTCAAAAAGAATCTAGGAACAATCCTAAATTTGAGTTGAAATTTGAAGCTTAGTTTCCTCATAATAGGACATATTGGCTTAAAGGTACCATAGAATGAAAATCTGAATATATTTAGGCATACAGTAGCTAAATCATATTGTTTTATTGTTCTCATGTAAATCCTGTGAGCTTAAAATGCTAGTGAAAAACAAGCCAATCGGTACAAAGCATTTACTCTGACAATCCTCACTGGTTCATTAAAATGTACACCACAACATGATGACTGGCCACAACATTTCTTAGTGAGATTACAACAATGACAATTTTCCCCTTTATTTTTTATTCTATCCAAGCTTTAATTAAACATACTATGTATGTGGGACTCTCATTTGAAAACAAGAGAGAGGCTAGGAAGTAGGCAGAAACTACAGAGGGTTCTTAGATTGCAAAATGCCGCCCCTATGGTCTGGCATATGGTCTGTTTAAATGAGTCTTTCGTTAATATTTTCGTTTCATGTACATAAGAGCTTCAAAATACAACTGTAAATACATCTGTCAGTCCATTTTGTCCAGTATAATTAGAATTAAGCATACATTTTATCCAAAACGAACAACTCTGGAGTAACTATGGGTACCCTGTTTGCACTTAGTTGCATTGTTTTTTGGGGAAATACATCCCTGTACCAAAAGCTCTCCAAAACCACCTACGCTTTAATCTCTTTCCACCATTTTGAGTTATGATAATCTTTAGCTTCACGCCACAGTTGCTTTCATCCATTTGTCCATTTTAAATTTATTCTGAAGTGCTATTTGTCTTTTCTGCTTCAGATTTTAGCCCTGTGCCATGTAGCTGTTGGGCAGCAGTTAAACCTCCATTGGCTCCACAAGGTACCTGTCAACCTCTGAAATGTTTTTGTTCTTTTCTTAGAATAAAAAAGAAAACCGTGTCCATTTGTGCGAGACAAACTAAATTAACCTTGACACAGTGTCACAAATAGCTTGTTATGCCCTCAGGCTTTCTGACCACATTGGAAAAGCATGAGTGGAGTTTTCTCTATGGACTGAATGGAACATTTAGTTTGCTGAGAATAACATTAAGCAGACTTGCATAAAATAACTGTATGAACTGGTCTATTTTTTCCTCAATAGATTGGTGTGACAGTCGCTTTGCTCACTACAATAATTGGTGTGATATCTGTCACTCAGATGTGGGGAGAAGAATGGGATGTAGTTTGGATTTCTCTTCAGGTAAGTTCTTGTAGGCCCTGTCTACAGCTGATTTCAAGATGTGATTTTTGTCAATCCAATCACAAGTGGACAACACAAAATGGAGTTTTAAAAACCGTTTTTTGGGGTCTCCAACAACAGTCTGATATGCATGCAAGGTCAAAAAACACTTTCATTGTCTTATAACATTTATTTGTACCTAATTATCCCAACAACTCCCATGTGATTTGTTCAGTGATTCATTTGTTCCCAAACCCCTCCTTAGCGTGAAGCTAATCTGCGCTGATTAGTCTGATGACCCAGTCTGTTGTAATTGGTCGACTGCGTTCAGTGCGAGACAGAGAGAATCGCCCGCCATGGCTTATCAACAATTTTGAAGTAGTCAGAGTGCAGAGTACGTGTGTGAGCCCAATGCAGCAGTGCATTAAAGCAATTCAGTTTAACACCAGAATATTGCTCTATTCTTAACCATGACACGCATTCAGTATTAATTCACACAGTGGCAAAAGCTGAACTGTTTTGAAACTTGACCGCCGCACTTGTGTAGGAACAGTGGCCATAGCAACGACAAACGGCAGAGGATCGCAAGCTCACAAATGCGTTTAAATCCGTAAAGAAAGCGGCACGCGTCGCATTTTCAACATGGCTTTAGACGTGATATGAGAATATAAAGCGTTAACCAGATACACTACAAGCCGCATGGAGTGATTACAAATAGCAAAACGGGGTGGGGGTTAATTTTCTCGGGTCTGCGCATGCAACAAATGGGCCAGGCTTAAGTTCTGTATCGATGTCATGCTGACATGGCTAATGATTTGTTATCCCGATGATTCATTTGAACCACTCTGAGTTGACTCTTTTATAGGTGAATCAATAGTTTTAAACATGGCGCACTTTCAGATTTAAGTCTTAGCTGGATATTTCACTTCACCTAGAGCTGTTAATCACTGCATGGTAGGTCATTTTCAAAAACCCATAATAGGGGCTCTTTAAGTTGTCTCGGAAATGTTTTGATTTTTTCCATAATTGACCACTTCCAGAGGTTGTTGCTTTTGTGTTGTATATGAGAACAGGTGTCAAATATTCGTTATATGAGTTTAAATATTGACACTAATGTACATAATGTTAAAATAAATGTTGCATCTGTATGTATGCAGTATTAGGAAAAACAGTATTTTGAATTACAGTGTATATACTTAATTTAGCTGAATTCATATTGTATATTTATTATGATTGGTTTAACAACAATGAATTTTAATAATGTTAACAGGGCTTTGGATGTCGAATTGTTTTTTTAGGTTAAAAAATCTCAACCGAGGGAAATTTATGGATTTTTTTTTTTTATTTTTTTTTACATTTTTTAGTTCACTGCCATTTTAAAAAATTCATAATCTTGCAATAACTATTCCTATTAAAACTATTACAAGTGATGTTTAAAAAGAGCTTTTAATATGTTAAAATATTCTGAAAAACATGTTTAAAAATCTATAACAATAGTAAGTATTTCCTTGATATAAAATCTACATATTATGATGATTTCTGATTTCCTACTAACTTCAACCTGTATCCTTTTTTTAAATTAGTATGCTTTTTTAAATCGGTATGCTTTTCTAGTGGTTTCTTTAGGGACACTTCAAGGTAACTTTATACTCTAGACTTTTCTTTCTTGTATCTATCTTGGTGCATTTTAAATGAATGTTTCTATGTTTTTTTCCTTCAGGCAACAGGTCCCTTCCTGCACATCGGTGCTTTAGCTGCGGTTACTGCTTTAGCCTGGCTGGTGGCTGGACAAGTGGCAAGAGCCGAGAAAACCAGTAAGCTGAATCCACCTCTTCACTTAAAGATCAAGCTCTCAGTTAGACGTTATTATTAACCAGATGTTAATTATTAAAGGGGATACACAGACAAATTCTTCATTCTTATTGATGCATTCCTGTCGTCACACAGAGACGCATTACTGTCTCCACTGGCTCAATGAACTGGTGTTTCATGTTACAGCATTAGGCAGAAAATTAATATACTGCTATTGATTTCTCATTTCTGTTTACGCAAGTGCAGATTAATCTGGCTCATGTCATTTAGTTAAAAACAAGGCCTTTTGATTCATCAGGAACACTGAGCATTTAAAAAAATACTTCTACTAAAGCTTATACTGTGTGTTCTTTATGGAAAAAAAATGCAATATTGTGCAAAATTCTTATAGAGCACTATTAGATTTATGGTTTCAGCAATCATAAACACTTTTACTTCAACACTTTTTTTGCAGAGAAAAGCAGATGATAAAAGACTGACAGCCAGACAGTATAAAGACAGTATGGGGTTATCTGTAAAGAGACAAAAATAAACAAGTAATAAATAAAACCTCTAAATCTGAGGCCCCGTTTACTCTAATACATTTTAGTTTTAAAACGCGCAAGTTTTGCTACGGTTATGCCTTCTGTCCACACTACCCCAGAGTTTTTGAGCCCCGAAAATGGAGCGTTTTGGAAACGTTGAAGAGGCCGTTTTGGTTTTAAAGCGCTGCTGCTCCGTGTAAGTTTGGATGGGGGGAAAACGGAGACTGAAAATGGAGGTGTGGCTGCAGACACCTGATTAGGGTTTTTTTCTCAAAATTAAGTGCACAAAGTTCAATCTTGCACCTTGTAAGTTCAGACTTTGCAAGTTTGATATGAAAAAAGCAAACTCCCGAGGACACGTCGGGTAAATTTTCAAAGGGAACAGTGTAGGCTTTATAACGTCATTCACATCACCCTGGCTACATTGTTTCACTTAACAATATCATCTTAACAATAGAATGAAAAAATATGAGGAACTGTCTATTTTCATTTTGAAATGAAAAACTTAACTGACACCAAAAATGTTAAGGCGTCGTGTAGCTACATATTTATATGAGCGTCATCTTCACTGTATGCATATTTATAACAAAACAGAGCTTATAACATAACTGCCTCCTTTCATTTTTATCGAAAAATATTAAAACATACCCTCTCTTTTGCTGAATAACAGTTTAATAATCAATAATGGCCATTATAAAAGTATAACATATAATTTTATACAATACAGGAAATAAAGGCAAGCAGTCAGTCAATATGCTGAATCAGTGTACTTGGTTACACAAATTAATATATTAACTTATCTTTGCACTCAGCCAAAACGGGTTACCTGATAGAATCAAAAGTCCAAAGAGTCATTAGATAGAGACAAGAAAGATGAACTATAGGGAGATGAGATCTAGCGGTATATCCTTGATGAAATGTGCGATGTGCGCTGCTCTCATCTGGGGAGGTGTGCTCAAAGCACCCGCTGACTGCCTGGAGCTCAGACGTGCGCATATGCTGCAGTTCATGCCAGAATGTGTATGGTCATGTGATGTGCGTTTTCAGTGGTGCAGTGTGGATGGAGAACTTTTCAGAAATGCTTGGTGAAACGCCAGTGTGGGCGTGGATTGTTTTAGTTCTAAAATGCCGTTTTAAAACTAAAATGCATTAGTGTAAACAAGGCCTAAATGGTCTTTGGCAAATTCTAGTATACTTTACAGTCTCCCTTTAAGAGTTCAAGTGTGTGCATGGTACCAGGGGAGGTCACACTCAAACAGTTTTGTTCTGAAATATATATTTAAATATTTAAAAATGTTTTTAAAGTTTTATGCACATATTTCTTATATTAATTTCTCTTTGAATCTTGGTGAAGAGACCAAAACATAAATATTAATGGTCATTAAAACTTTAACCACCGCTGTGGGTTGCTTTTAGCACGGTATGGTACATGGGTACCAGTAAATAGTAATATTTTGAAGCAGTATTGCAATTTGAAATAACTGATTTCCGTTTAAACATTTTAAATTAAAATGTGATGCCAATTAAGCATGATTTTTTAGTATCGTTCTTTGTTTTTTTTTAGAGCCACATGAACCCTCAGAAATGTAATTTGCTGATAGGGGCTTAATAAAACATAATTTAGAGCAGTAGTGCAGTAGTTCTAAATGCCAATGATTTTGTTAGTTTCACCCAAGCCTGCCGATCCAAAAATAGTGTCAGAATGCAATCCATAATGCAACGCAAGAATGTAATGTTTTCAGCATAGCCACAAGGGAAACAGTGGCACACTTTAGCATAAACTTGTACTTAATTATATTCTTCAGCTGAGATGCTCTCATTGCAGAGCAAGAGTTCAATGCAGAATCAGCACTCTTCATCTGTCTGTATAATAGCTTGTATTTATAGCATATAAATAAACACATTAAAGCACATTAAAGGGATAGTTTACTCAAAATAAAAATTTACTCTGTCATTCACACAATCTTTACTTGTTAGAAATTATTGTTTCTTTCTTCTGTTAAACACAAAAGTAGATATTTTGAAAAATGTTGGAAACCTGTAACCGTTGACTATTTTTCAAGGAAGTCAGTGCTTACAGGTTTTCAGCTTTCTTCAAAATTTCTTCTTTTGTGATTAATTTAAGAAAGAAACTCCTCTTATAAAGTTTTGTCAACACCCAAGTGGAAGTAAATGCTCATTTTTTGGTGAACTATGCCTTTAAGCATGAAAAATTACTCCACAAAAGATTTTGTGTTGGCCAAGCAGTCACATCTCATCACATTTAGCTACTAGAAGATGCTGTACAATAACACATAAGCACCGTTCATATTGACTGTAAAAGTGGTTTTAAAGCCATTTATGTTTTAGTTTTTTTTAATCCGTGGCCTAGTTGTAACTGAAGTTGTTCGTTCTCTAGGATTTCAGGCGATGGTTCTGCTCCTCTACCTGAGTGTTCTCCTCACCCTCTACTTCATTCCTCTGTCAATCTCCTCACCCTGCATCATGGAGCGAGGGAGTCTCAAAGCAGCACCTGCCATCATCGGCCATCAAGGAGCTCCAATGGTAAGCTGCCAAATAGTCAGCATCAAGCTGTGCACTTCCTGTCTTTCCTGGATGCTGCATCAAGCTCAGGGTACATCAAGAATCGCTGGAGGCTGTTCAGTCTTTCCTCTCTCTCTCTCTCTCTCTCTCTCTCTGCTCCTGCATCTCTGTCCTGTGTCTCTCCATCCCTCACTATCTCTTTTTCTTTCTCTCCCTCCATTTATCTTTCTCATATTTCTTTTCCCTGGCTTGTCGTGGCTAAATATAACCCAGGATAGAGCCACTGAGAATCTCTGTGTAGGCGTTGTTCAAGGTTTGGTGGTTATGATGGGTTTTCAGTATGATCACGTGTGTCATTGGTGTATTGTGCTCTAAAATGGCAAATACGCTTCATGTACCGTTCTCTCTGCATTTGTAGTCTAAAGCAGCTTGGACGGGATTAGTTTTCAATTATTAATATAGAGGATCCATCATTTTTATGTCCTAATTCAGAGGGGATTGAATCTCAGATAAAGGAATACCTCAAATTAGGGCTGTGGAATAATATGATGAGATACATGTATATACAGACAGAAACATAAATAACAGCATCATGAGAACAATGTTTACATTTTGCATTTTAGTTAGCAATATTTTAGATTATGTTTAACCTTTAATCATTAGTTTTTGAAATGTGTTTTATATTTTATCATTTTTTATATTTACACATTTTTAATCAAACATTTGGCAACACTTTATTTTGATGGTCCATTTGAATATTAGTAGACTGTCTGCTTAATATCTGTTGATACAAACATTTAACTGACTATGAGAAACTTAGCAAGTACATGTCAACTTACCCTAACCCCAACCTAACAGTCTACTTATAATTTAATGAGAAGTAGTTGGCATGTAGATGCAATGTAACTTAAATTCAACAAACGGGAATAAAGTGAGAAATATGATCACACTTGAATGAGTAAATTTTCGAGTACATACTTTAAAAAAAAAAAGTATGTAAAAAGTAAACGTAAAAGTAATTTTTTTTTTAAAGGAAATAGTGATTTGCAGTACATGTGGCAAATATATATAAAAACTATTCATTGATTGAATGCACCAAAATAGTGCTATATCATGATGTACATTACATTGTTATCAGGATCTGATATGATATATCGTGATGTCAGATTTTTGTTACATATATTGCCAACTCCTACAAATGTAGCTTTGGTTATATTATTTACAGTAATTTTGTATATAACTCCTCCTATGCTGAAGCAAATAAATGCATTTACCAATTTCACACCAATTATTAATTTTACAAAGAACATTGCAATATTACAGGGCACTATCCATATTAGGTTACTTTATTCTGTGTCAAATTAAACAAAATTGTAACCCATAAGATGCAATTAAACATTGTTCAGATGTGACCAATAACAAAAAGCAAACAGGATTGTGTGTGCGCGTGCGTGTGTACTCAGAGAAGAGATGTTGATCCATGATGTTCATCTAGAGACTCCAGTTATAGTCACTAACATAGCAAAACTGATCTTTAACATATTCTTTCTGCACTTTGCTGTTCATGATGAAAAAGTTTAGTCAGTAAGCATGAGCACTCAATAAAACTCATTTTCAATGGTGGTACTTCCTTAGATTGGCTAGTTGCATTCTTAAGCTTAACAGAAATGTATGTGATCGGTTGCACTGTTCAGCATGACTGTGTTTATGTGTGTCTGTGTCAGTCTGTCTGTGTGTGCGTGCATGGTCTGATTAAAATTATTATTTTGTTTCAATAATTGATGGGTTTTTTTTTTTTACAATGCTAGAACCACTGTTACAAACTGGAAAAGATATCCAAATCTAAGCAAACACTTTTTATTCATTTTCACTTTTGAGTTTGATAGATTCCACTTTTCTCCCCACGTTCACATGCATTTCCTCCATGTGCTCCGGTTTCCCACCCAATCCAAAGACATGCGCTATAGGTGAATTGGGTAAAGAAGATTGGCCCCGTTTACACTAATATGTTTTAGTTTTAAAATGGCATTTTAGAATGAAAACAACCTATGTTCACACTGGCGTTCCATCTAGCGTTTCTGAACAGATCTCCGTCCATACTACCCCACTGAAGACGCACATCACGTGACCACACACCCACTGTGGCATGTGCTGCAGTGTATGTGCGCATCTGAGCTCCAGGCAGTCAGCGGGTGCTTTGAGCACAGAACCCCAGATGAAAGCTGTGCACATCGGACGGTTCATCAAGAACCTACTGCTGAATCTAATCTTACTATATTTGTTAAACGTGATATTTAATTAATCTTGTCTATATCTAATGACATAATTCCTGACTTTGGTCTTTTGAATCTATTACTTGTTCTCAGGTAAGGTGTTTTGGCTGAGCGCAAAGATAAGTTAATATATATATTTAAGTAACCACATACACTGATTCTGCTTCTCATATCATGTTTTCATTTTACTGTTATGATAGTGAAACAACGTAGCCAGGGTGATGTAAATGACGTTATAAAGTTCACTGTTCCCTTTGAAGATTTACCAGACGTGTCCACGGGAGTTTGTTTTCTATATCAAACTTGCAAAATCTGAACTTACAAGGAGAGGATGAAACTCTGAACTTTGTGTAGGCTACTTAAAATTGAGGAAAAAAGCCCCAATCAGATCTGCAACCCCACCTCTTTTTTCAGATGTCTCCATTTTCCCCCATCCACACCGAGATGGAGCAGCAGCATTTTAAAATGAAAATGGCCTCTTCAGCGTTTCCAAAACGCTCCATTTTCGGCGCTCGAAAACTCCGGGGTAGTGTGGACGGAAGGCGTAACCGTAGTAAAATGCATGCGTTTTTAAACGAAAATGTATTCGTGTAAATGGGGCCTTAGTGTGTGTGTGTGAATGGAAGAGTGCATGGGTGTTTCACATTACTGGTTTGCACCTGGAAGGGCATCCGCTGCGTAAAATGTATGCTAAATTAATTGGCAGTTCATTCGGCTGTGGCGACCCCTGAAAAACAATGGACTAAGCTGAAAGAGAATGAATGAATGAAAGAATGAATGAGTGAGTGAGCTTCCATTTTTTTATTTTATTTTTGTTTTTTTGCTTTGTGCAGTGCTAAAAGCACCAAAAGATATCCATTATACAGATGCATTTCTCCATATTGAATTAGCCATACACTGAAAAAATGATTTCTGCAAAATTGTTGCAAACAATGTATATGGGTTGAATTTAAACAAACAAATTAAATTTTGTAATTTTCAACTCGATTTGTTTATTTGGGCTGCATTTTAACAAATTGTTTACAACCATTTAAGAAAAATTGTAAATCCAAGAAATCATCTTTGAATCATTGTTTTTAGTGTATTAGAGGTTAATCTGTAAACAAAAATACCAGTTTATTTGCTCTGTGGTAACTTTGCAGGGTTTGTTTGGAAGGTCATTTATTTGATCTGGATTATAATCATTTGTAAAATGCAAATATACCTACTGTTTATGTGAAAAAGATTAAAGCTAGTCCACCTCTAAATATGGCTACATGGCTTTGCTATTAGTAGAGTTCTATAATGTACAAGCTAACCTATTAGTGTAAAATCCATTTGAAAGAACTCACAGTAATTGTCCTCTTCCACTCATAGATACAGTCATAAACTCCCATAAACAAGCTTTTTCAACACCCTAGACTCTAACTGAAGATCAGAGGTGCAGTTTTGGCTTGAAAAGCAGAGATGAGTGTCATAATCATAAGTGCTCTCCAAAGACACATGCGGATGCTGTTGATCCTTAATATATTCCCTGCGCCTCAAAAGAAGCATTTTTGTGTTTGTCACATGCACTAGTACATCTTCTAGACTATCTGATTGCTCAAGTTGCTGCTTGCAAGTCATTGCGTAAGCATGAAGCTCAGAGGAGCTGTAGATTTTGTGTGTGTGGCCCTCGAGCACTCAGTCAACCTCCATGAGATGAGTTATTGATTCATATCCATATAACAAGGAAGAGCTTCAGCTACTGCTTGGCTTCAGGGTGAGAAGATTCTCGCTTTTTACTTTAACAATAATCTTTTCATTCCCACCTTCATAATATTCAAACGTGTAATACTTTGTTCTTGGTGTCATGTGTGCTTTTTTTTTTTTTTACATTTCTATTTTTAGCTTTTGTCATGCTTAGTACCTGAAGTTTGAGCAGATAAGACTCCAGTTATATGAAATATATACACATTTATCATACACATAATCACATATCATACACATATCACATATATTATACACATAATCATCGTGATGTCTATCGGCCATCGGCCCACCCCTAACACACATAGATGTTTATGCATGTATGTATATGTGTATATACAGTTGAAGTCAGAATTTTTAGCCCCCCTTTGAATTTTTTTTCTTTTTTAAATATTTCCCAAATGATGCTTAACAGAGCAAGGAAGTTTTCACAGCATGTCTGATAATATTTTTTCTTCTAGAGAAAGTCTTATTTGTTTTATTTTGGCTAGAATAAAAGCAGTTTTTAATTTTTTAAAAGCCATTTTAAGGTCAAAATTATTAGCCCCTGTAAGCTAATTTTAATTTCAATAGTCTACAGAACAAACAATCCTTCTACTATAACTTGCCTAACCTGCCTAGTTAACCTAATTAACCTAGTTAAGCCTTTAAATGTCACTTTAAGCTGTATAGAAGTGTCTTGAAAAATATCTAGTAAAATATTATTTACTGTCATCATGACAAAGATAAAATAAATGAGTTATTAGAAATGAGTTATTAAAACTATTACGTTTAGAAATGTGTTGAAAAAAATCTTCTCTCCATTAAACAGAAATTGGGGAAAAAATAAACAGGGGGGCTAATATTTCACGGGGGCTAATAATTCTGACTTCAACTGTGTGTGTGTATATATATATATATATATATATATATATATATATATATATATATATATATATATATATATATATATATATATATATATATATATATATATATATATATATATATATATATATATATATATATATATATATATATATATAATATTTATATATATAATATTTATATTAAAAGTATTTATAATATTATTATTATATCCATAATAGTGTTATATCTTGCCTGTTCATGACATTTAGAGAAATATTATATATAATAGACTCACATTTAAGGTAGTTTACAGAGTCAAATTTACATAAAAGACTCAATAGTGTACTTTATAGATTTAGATTTCTACAGTTGTATCTAAAATGTACGTTTATGATTAAAAGAATGTACAAGTATAAATATATAGTATAGAAATAGGTTCAAATATATATTTTTTATTTTAATTTAGATTTTTTTATTATAAAAATATATATTATAATAATGTTTTAGCATATTTCTTTACTAACATTTTTTTTTTCTCTTCCTCTTGTTCAGCTAGCTCCAGAGAACACTCTCTTATCCTTCAACAGAGCTCTGCAGAGAAATGTTAGTGGATTGGAGACAGATGTGACCATCAGGTATTCATACATTCATTCTGTCTGCTTCTCTTAGGTTCAATCAATAGATTATACTGAAGCATATGTACAGTATTTGTGTGTGTGTGTCTAAAGGCTCAAGGCCACCGTGTTTGTTTCAGCCTGTGAATGGCTGTGTGTCAGTGTGAGACTGCTGTAATGAGAGGTTGGCTGTGACGTCTCTTACCCACAGAGTGCATAGTAATTGAACGCTGGAAGAGACAGGAAGACTTTCCAAAGAAGCTCCCCCTTTAGTTGTAATCTATTCTTCCTGCTTAACACGCATCTTTAGATAATGGAGCAGAAACTGTCCATCTGTTGTGTTGTAATTTATCCCACTTAAAGTCAGTCATCACTCAGGCTTTTTAGATTGAGATATCATCTCCTGGCTTTTTAGGCACTTCCTGCCGGAGTAAAAATACAAGTGATACAAGTTCCTGGCATCATGTTGGTTAACACATAAAAAATGTTTTACTTCATTTTAAAAATACATGTATATTGTAAATTTAGGGCTGTCTTTATCCATTTTGTTCATTGTGTTGCAATAGTACAGATTTGAATGCCAAATAAAGCAACTTTAATGCCATTCACTAATAGACAATTCATAATATTAAGTTTTTAATTTAATTGAATACATTTTTTATTTTATTTTTTGATTATTTTATATATATATATATATATATATATATATATATATATATATATATATATATATATATATATATATATATATATATATATATATATATATATATACAATTATTATTATTATTAATTTTTTTTTTTTTTCAAATATACATTTTCTTTTCAGCTTAGTCCCTTTATTAATCAGGGGTCGCCACAGCGGAATTAACCGGCAATCTATTCACCATATGTTTTACACAGCGGACACCCTTTTAGCTGCAACCCATCACTGGGAAACATCCATACACACTCATTCATACACGTAGACTACGGACAGTTTAGCTTACCCAATTCACCTATACCACGTCATTGGACTGGTGGGGGAAACCGGAGCACCCGGAGGAAACCCATGTGAACACAAGGAGAACATGCAAACTCCACACAGAAACCCCACTGACCCTGCCGAGGCTCGAACCAGCGACCTTCTTGCTGTAAGTTGAACGTGCTACCCACTGCGCCACTGTGCAGCCCATTTTCTTTTCTTTCATGAAATGACATGAAATGTGTTGCTATGATTGGTAACATCGGGATATAAATTAAATGCACTGAACTGGTTTAGAGGTTAAATGTTTTGCCTGGTAACCCAGAGCTTCAGTCTACTTGCACTCTTGCTAGGCATTTAACCTCATATTGGGGGCTGTTCTGTATAAAAAGGCATTTGCCAAATGAAGAATAATGGATTATAATAATACTACATCTATTCCTTGAAAATCCCTCTTTTGCAGTAAGTGCATTGAGATATTTTTCAGCCAATCACAGCTAAAGTCCACTCCTCAGTTTTATTCTCAGTCTCTTATCATTGAATATAACCCAGGTTGAGCCCTAATGGAAGTGCTTTCTCGGTTGCAATCTAAGTGCTGTCTAATCGCATATACTGCTGTGTAACTGTGCTTGGGCTGTAGTCTCGATGGTGTGCCGTTCCTCATGAGAGACCGGACGCTGAGGAGAACCACCAATGTGAGAAGAGTATTTCCAGAGAGACAGTATGAGGATGCTTCACTCTTTAACTGGACTGATCTGAGCGCGCTTAACGCCGGCCAGTGGTTTCTAAAGGTACACAATGTCTACAATACACCTGAAGCAGAAATGTCGAAATTTTTGGACTTTTTTTTGATGGCAACAATGAAGCAATGTTCTTATAGTAAAAATACTATAAAAACATATAGTAAAAACATTTTCTTTTTTTTAATAAATTAAATTACATCTTAACAATTAAATTAAATTAAATAATTTAATTAAAATTAAATTAATAAATATTTTTGTTTTACTTTTTATATTTTTAATACATTAAAATTAGTTATGTTATATAAACTTGTATATTATATAATGATACAAATAAATACACAAATATTTATTTCAGCATTACTTTATTTGTTTGCTTAATTATCTTTTCAAAAGTCACTTTATTTTATTGTTTCTCAGCCCTAAAACTCAAACCATTTTCCCTTCTTGTACACTCATAATTAAATAAGTATAATAACCTTGCATTTAGTTTATAATGGCTAATAGACTGAATATTAGTCAACTAGGACCAACTAGGTACCCAACTAGGGACCGAATAAGTATGTAATAGCCTATAACTAGTCTAAATGATGTCTCTGAATGCAGGATGATCCCTTCTGGACTGTGCAGTACATGTCGACGACTGAGCGATGGTCGGTGGGAAACCAGACCGTGTGCAGCCTGGAGCAGATGCTCAGACTAGCGGCTAAGTACAAGAGCTCAGCTTTATTCACTGTGCGCAGACCACCAGTCAATCACCCGCACCACCACGACTGGGTCAACCTCACCCTGGACACTGTTCTGGGGTCAGGAATACCACAACGACAGGTCAGTTTGGAGGGACTCATGCTTGACTTTGATGCTGGAAATATCATCGTCCTTGTCCTGGGGTTGAAATAAATGCATTCAGGATATGATTCGAATGTTTGTTCCTGTTTTATGTGGTTGAATAGTCACGCCCCCTAGCTGTGAATACAGTTAACTACATCATGTTGACCATACTTGATATGCAAATTTCAAATTTCTATTATCAACTTCTATCTACGTAGTTTGATCATTTTTGAGGAAGAGAAGGACTTTAAATTTAATTCTGAAGGTTGTGATTTACACATTTTTTTTATTTGATTTTAATTGTGTAAACCAGGGGTGTCCAAACTTAGTCCTGGAGGGCCGGTGTCCTGCATAGTTTAGCTCAAAATTTCCTCAACACACCTGCCTGGAAGTTTTTGCATACCTAGAAAATGCTTGATTAGCTGGTTCAGGTATGTTTAATTGGGGTTGGAACTAAAATATGCAGGACACTAGCCCTCCTGGAGTTTGGGCACCTCTGGTGTAAACCATAGAATAAACAATGTTGCTAGTAACTTTTCAAGAAAAACACGTACTGTTCTTAACTGGTTTACCTGATTATTTTTAAATACTTTTTTAAATATCATGTATTATATGGAATATCATATATTCTTTTTGCAGTATTAAATATTATACATCTGGCTTTATTTATACCTCTCAATAGTCATTGTATTTCATTGTGTTATGTTTTACTCCCACTATAAAAAACATTAAGAATTTTGATCATTAAACCTTTTAAATATCATCTTAGTAATGGTGTAAAGAAAGAAAGAAAGAAAGAAAGAAAGAAAGAAAGAAAGAAAGAAAGAAAGAAAGAAAGAAAGAAAGAAAGAAAGAAAGAAAGAAAGAAAGAAAGAGAAAAAAATCTGGCTCAACTTGTTGATTAATATTATTTGAATAAGTCTGAAAGATCCCACTCTAAAGTTTTTTTGCATAAAATTTAAATTGAATTGTGGAGTTGTTTATATGGATCTCAGTCTACTTCCAATATAAGTCTGCAGCAAATGTCACTAAAATATAAATGCAATATGGATTAAAGACTTAGTTTTTAGTTTGTGTATGTCACGATACTGCATGAAAAGTACAGAAAGTGCAAGCATATCTAGTTTTCCTCTTTGTAGTCGAGCTGTTGCCCAGAAACATGTGTTCTTGCAGCAGATCTTCATTTGTACTGTATGTGTGATAACCTAATTTCTGAGCTACATGTTCTCTTATATCAGACTATTTGAGCAATAAAACAAAATTACACAACATTAACAATAACAACAAAAACAACACTTTTATTATACATTTCGACTCTTATTTACTATTTCTGGTTTAACAGTCAACACTATTCATTTTTAAAAAATCATTATATTTACGTACAGTATATTATATCACTTCTGACTTTTCGTGTGTTTGTGTAGGTGATGTGGACGGTGGACAGTAACCGGGAAATGGTGAGGAAAGTGGCTCCAGGTTTCCAGCAGACCTCAGTGCAGAAGCTGCCCTTCGATACACTCCATCATAATGGCATCAGCAGACTCCTGCTGCGCTACAACCAGGCCTCTGAGCAGGATGTCCGGTACACCACTGTCCCACTTACACACACCTGCTCACACTGACAGCATATACATCACATGAAAAAGAGCAAAATCTACACTAGTGTAGTGAAACTAAAAATTGAAATTGGTGCAGAGCCAATGATGCTATTTCAGGCTGCGCAAACAGAGCTATGTACATTGTAAGCTTTTGAGATGTGTCCAAATTAAACATAAAACGTCAATGCAAACAAGTGCAAAAAATTGGTATGAATATCTGAAGATGGATATCAAATATAAGAATATCTAGAGATGCATCAGTTTACCAGCCAGAAATAATAGTTGATTTTTGTATTTTTTTTATTTGGCCAATCTCTGGTCCAGATTTGGATACAAACTGAACCAAAACAACTTTATAGTTCAAAGTATGTAAAGGGAGCATTAACAGAGGCCAGAGATGAAGCACAGATGGCCGAGCACTCAATGTAACAAATAATATTTGCCATTTTAAACTTCATGACATTTTCAAAATTCAATCAAAAGTTTATTATAATTGTAAATTGACGTAAATAAAGCCGCGGTCACACTGCATTTTTCATCCCACACAATTCCATTTATACGCATGCGAATGTGACAGATCGGAAACGAAAGAAGGAAAGAAAGTCTGGTTCAATTTGTTGGTTAATGTTGTTTGAATAAGTCTGAAAGAACCCACTCTAAAGTTTTTTTGCATAAATTTTTTTTAATTTGGCCAATCTCTGGTCTAGACTTGGATACAAACTGAACCACAACAATTTAATACTTCAAAGTATGTAAAAGGAGCATTAACAGAGGCCAGAGATGAAGCACAGATGGCCGAGCACTCAATGTAACACATAATATTGGCCATTTTAAACTTCATTACATTTTCAAAATTCAATCAAAAGTTTATTATAATTATAAATTAGCGTAAATAAAGCCGCGGTCACACTGCATTTTTCATCCCATACACTTCCATTTATATGCACGCGAATGCGACAGACCGGAAACGCAAGCAAGTTTCACAGTTTGCTGCGTTGCAAAGTTCAAGCTTGGTGAAATCGCATCACGTGACTCCATGAGACCAATCGAAGATCAAAACATGACCTCTCTGGACAGAAATGTAAAATTGAAGCAATCTCTCTTTTTTAAATGTCTAATCATCTTGTTTATAATCCCGCCCCTTTTCTCAACACCTTATGACAGATGGCATGAGACTTTAAATTGCCCTTTAGTTTAAATCTAGTATCTTGTAAAATATGATGTACTGTGATGTCATCATGGCAAAGATGAAAGGAATTAGTTATGCAAACTATTATGTTTAAAAATAATAACAATAAAAATCTATCTGTTTTTTGAGAAATATTGGAAAATTCACACAATTTCACAGTACGGCTAATAGTTTTGCCTTCAACCGTATGTTAAAGGAAAACGACCATCTAAAGCAAAAGAAAATGTCTATGCTTAATATAGGCTACATTAATATACTTGTGCATCTGTTGATTTCGTCTTGTGTGTGGATTAGGGTTTTATTAAAAATGTAAAGGTAATAACTCACTGTTCCTGATGCTAGAAATACTGAAAGATATTCTAAATATTGAGTCTAAGGTGAGCGGTTTTACTGAAATATCTGTAAGGGCAACACCTGTCTTCAGAAAAGCTTAGATGGTAATTTCTTTATAGATTATCTTTGTATAATGTACATTATATTTAACACCAGCACAGCTGCTTTGCTCACAGCACTAATCAAGAAAACATTGTTATCCCTTCTGTTTATAAGCGCCACCTACTGCAAGAAAGTGAATTTGCATTTTCATTGAGCCTCTACTGATTTTTGTTAATCACAGTTTAACAAAGCTGAAATCAGATCATTATGGTTTTAATTAATATTTTGAAATGATACAATAAAAAAATGGAATTGACAAAAAATCAAAGATTCAAGAAAAAGATTCATTGGAGCATCATTAGTAATATCCACTGATATATCTGTGTGTATATTTGATCAGGCTGTATAAGGAGAACAACATCAGCGTGAGTCTGTATACAGTGAATGAGCCGTGGCTGTATTCTCTACTGTGGTGCAGTGGGGTGCCGTCCGTCTCCTCTGAGGCCCCGCAGGTGTTGAGGAAGCTGCACTATCCGCTCTGGCTCATGGTACAAACCATCATCTACTCATTGATTATTCATTAGCCAGTGGCACAAAGCTTTCGCACTTTTCAAGATATATAATTGGTCAACATCTGCTCATCTGGCCAAAATGAGATTCTTATTAAATATAAATCTGTTTTGTGGTTAATATGTGATGCGTAACTGATTAGCTAAAGGGATGGCTCACCCCAAAAACAAACACAAAAGAAGATAATCTGAAGAATGTCTTCTTTTGTGTTTAACAGAAGAATGAAACTTAAGTTTGGAACAGGTAAAGGGTGAGTAAATGAAGACTGAAGTGATGAATGCTAAATTTGAGTTGGTCTTTTAATCTCATTACTTATGTGATGTATAAAAATCACACTAAATATACTATTTAGGAGCATGTATATATTCTTTTCCAAGTAATTGTGCAAGAATGAGGCTGTAATGCCTTGTCTCTTTTGCCATCTAGTGGTGCTTGTGCCTCATTCTGATTGTGTGTTTCCAGACTCCAGATGAGTACTGCTTGATATGGATCTCCACTGATCTCATCTCCTTTGCTGTAGTTCTGGGAATATTTATATTCCAGAAGTAAGTGTATGCCTGTTTGGTATGCGGTAGATAGACGGGATAATGGTTTAGACAAAATAAGACCTAAGATAAGATCTCTGTCTCTCAAACTAATGCTTTAGAGTTTAAGTTTTAAGTAAATTTAAGTAATTGTGCTTCTCTTTTATTTGTATGTGTGAATAGACCCTTTTCACAATGACGTCACTTCACTTCCCCCTATCGGCAATCGGCAGTGTATTTTAGTTCCGGTTTATGTTTGAATGAATGGGATACTTCTCTGGAAAATTTACAACTGAAAATATTAACAGTGCACATTGTGATTTAAGTCAGTTAAAGTATTGGACATGAGTTTAAAAATTATTGTTTAAGTTATTCTGAATAGGAATAAGTTATTTTTTATCAAGAAAATCAAATGTTTGCAACCTTTTCACTTGTTAATTCAGTTTATTTTCTCAATAATGCTGCTATGAATATAAATGTATATTATATGTTATGTGAATGTTCCAGCATGAGTAAAATTCTTTCTTAAATGTTTTCATGTTATCTGGTAAGTATTTCATCTATAAATGTAATTAGTTTAATCATTTATTATTTACTGATCCATAAATGTTTTTTTCAGTTTCTCTGTTTGAATGAATTAAGACCTTTAGACAGTGTCCTGCCGCCACCTATACTGAGTGATTTTTATTTAATATTTGTATACCTTTTACCCTAATTAATAATAAGTTACAAATAATTTCATAATCTAATAATACTGCATTTGAATCTAATAATTAAAATGCAGTCTTCTTATTGTTAGAGAACATCCGTAGTGACCATCTAACCATATCTGTAGTAAATAAACAGCTGACTGGGTGAATTCTCTATGGGGAGTTCTGTGTAGGCGGAAGTAAAGATACACTGCATGGAGTTAAACCGGACACCGTGTGACATCATGTGGAAAGGGACTATATTTATATGAGTGTGTAGTATAGTATATGTCTGTGTGTGTATCTGTCTGTCTGCTTGTGTGTGTGTGTGTGTGTGTGTGTGTGTGTGTGTGTGTGTGTGTGTGTGTGTGTGTGTGTTGTGTGTGTGTGTGTGTGTGTGTGTGTGTGTGTGTGTGTGTGTGTGTGGTTGCAGTGTTTTTTCAATATTTATCAATTTATTATTTTATTTTGCTTTATATTTGAAATAAAATCAAAAATAAAATTTAATAGATTATAAGTTAACAATAACAACACTGTCAGTGCTTTTAGCCTCAGTTCTCTCTTAAACGTTAATTTATATATTAAATTACATTTTTGATCTGTAAATTGCTAAATATTGATGTCTAACAATAACTGTAATTCATTAATCTTTATAAAATCTAATAAAATGTATATATGATAATAAATGTGTATAATTAATGAAGACCTCTTAATCTAATTTACACAATGATTAATGAAATATTGGCAACTAAAAAAGCATTCATTTACATAAAGTAAAAATGTCCTATATATGAATATTTAGTTTTATGTTTTATTTTGTGGAGTCAGTCTAGGGCCACATATACTTGCAAAAGAAAGTTTTGCAAACAAAAAATAAAGTATTGAGCAAAAATAAATAAGTAAATGCAAATCTCCAAATATTGCAAAGCGAAAAAATCAATACATTTGCAAACAAACAAAAAAAGGAACTGCAAATAAAAATCAAGCAGTGCATAAAAAATTTGCAATTAAAAAAAAATAACTCTATATATATATATTTGCAGAACATTTTTTTATAGCATTGCCTCATTTTGATTAGTTTGTTTAGTCAAGCGTGATTTGCAATACTGTACTGTTTTCACTTTGCACTTCACGTTTCTGCCTGTTTCACTTTGTGGCCCTGATTTGATAAGGGGGCGGAGTTAAGTGAAGCACCAAAACGTGAAGTGCAAATTGAAAAAATCATTGCAAACTCGTGGTTGACTAAAAAGCTAATGCAAAGGAGCATTGCAATTCATAGTTGTTTTGTTATTATTTTGCAAATATTTTAGTTTAGTTTTTTTTTGCACTGCTTGATTTTTATTTGCAGTTCTTTTTTTGTTTGCAAATTTCATCTTTATTTCTCAAAACTTAATTTTCTATTTGCAAATTTTTATTTTTGTTAGCAAAATAAATTTTTTATTTCCCCAAAATTAATTTTCGCTTTGCGATTTTTGAAAATTTGCATTTATTTATATAGTAATATTGGCTCAATACGTTATTTTTTGTTTGCAAAGCTTTCTTTTATTTTGCAACTATACATGGTCCTAAACTGACTCCATGCTATTTGAACTGAACAAATTTAGAAAATCTGAATGTTATAGTAAAGAAAGCTAAACGTTGTGCTTTTTAAAACCTTTATATTCTAAACTCTTTGTTTAAATGGTATAATACAATTAAATTGTGTGTTGTAAGTTCATTATATGTTATCAAACATGCTTTCTATTTAGAATTTGGACTGTCTTTTAATGACTGCAGAAGGTCTTTTTATGAAATGAACTCTCTTAAGGACATTTTTAGCAAAGCGTTACCAGGAATACTTTTAGAATTTGTGTCATTTATTATCACTAAAAATCGTATTTAATTAATGTATTCATTTGTTTGTTGTTTTTTATTGTATATTTATTAAAGGGCACCTATGGTGAAAAATCTGCTTTTTAAGTTGTTTGGACAGACATATGTGTAGGTAGAGTGTATAGACCGTCATATTGGGGTGATATAAACACACCCAGTCATTTTTTTTCAATTTAACAACATAAAAATGGTGGACCAATTGGAGCGATTTTGAGATCGACCGAAATGTTATTGCCATGAAAATAGCCTTTGTTGCTGACATGGCATTAAATAATAATTCATCATCAACTATTAAAATTTTACATTGTTTCACCTTTACAAAAATAGAACCAGGTCTGACTTGATTACCTCCACAGAGAACAAGAAAAGGAAGGAAATATGTTTGCCTATGTTCTATTGATTGTTCTGCACACTCACCAGTCTTTACAATAATGTTGAATTTTCACGTGTACAGTAAATGTGTGGAGCTCTGGATTCTCTACGTTTGCTGCGCTTGCCATAGTGACATTTGCATCTGCTTTTCTGAACTGACCTCTTAATTCTCTCCCTTTCTTTTACTCTTTTCTCCCACCTCTCCTTTCCTCCTCCTGCTCTCGCTCTCTGCTGATCTGCATGCTCCTCTTCTCTGCTGCATTCTGGCATCTCTCAGCTATCACATGATCAGGTAATTGGGTCAGCGCTGTTGGCCCATGCTGCCAATGTGTATCTCCCTTTCTTGCCCTTCTTTCTCTAAAAAAAATCCCTGTTTCAGTCTATCCGCCTGTGTCTTTCATTCTACTTGGATTTTGTCAATGCTATTACTAACACTTCTTACTTAACAACAGCCCCACATGACTACACTTTAATATCACCGCTTATCACATAACATATAATTAATATGCATTTACACATTTAACATTTACTCGTATGTTTGTGTAAAGGATATTTTAGTGGTGTGCAATTTCTGCCCTCATCCACTAGGAGGTGACTCGACTGACAGTTGTTTATCTGCCTTTACTTTTGGTCAGAGTCATTTTTTTCTAATGTTGTAGCTGATTTATTATTTTTACATAATGCATAATAAATAAATGATCTATGAGGTATTTTGAGCCGAAGCTTGACAAATGCATGCATATATTGCATGTAAAAAGCATAAAAGTGTAAGATTAATGTTAGTTTTAGGCTTGAATTAAGTGTTTTCATTCTAATTCAGTCAGATGCTTTTGTTTCGGACCAAAAACACCCCTAAATTTCATGTTTGACAGATGGTGTCAGATTAAAAGATTTAATCAGGAAAAATACATTTTGTATTTTAAAAAATTGAAACAGATGGTCACTATAACTGTGGATTAACAGCCCTTTTTAGTTTGTACATCAATCTAAATCTTAAGAGTTCAAACGGTTTGGGTCAGTAAGAAATTTGTTCCAGATTTTGTCTCTTATGCTCCGTGACAACGCTGCATTTTTTTATTTCTCACCAAAATCTTTATTTGGTTTTATATTATTCTAATTTTAAATACATTTGGAAGTATCTAATAATTTGTTGCAGTGACAGTACAACTAAAATTTTAGTAGGCATTAATTTGTAGTTTTAATCAGTATTGGTACATTTGTGTCAGGATTCTTTAATGAAAACAGAGTCAAAAGTGTCAGTATTTATTTCAATTAGAAATCATTTGTAACTTTATACATTGTTACACTTTTTTTAACTCGCCTTTTACTCACTCTCAAGTGGTACCAAAGCTTTGAGTTTTTGTTGAACATAATATAAGATATTTTTTTAAATGTTGGAAACTGGAAGCCACTGAGATTAATAGTACCAGTTTATAAACATTATTCAAAATTTAGGTAATGTATTCAATTGTTTGTTGTTTTTAACTGTATATTTATTAATAAAATGTTCTTGCAATAAAAATAGCCTTTGTTGCTGACATGGCATTAAATAAAAATTCTAAATATAATAAACCAAAATAAAATAAAAATGATTAGCCCCCCTGTTAATTTTTTTCCCCAATTTTTGTTTAACGGAGAGAAGATTTTTTTCAGCACATTTCTAAACATAATAGTTCAAATAGCTGATTTATTTTATCTTTGCCATGATGACAGTACATAATAGTTTACTAGATATTTTTCAAGACACTTCTATACAGCTTAAAGTGACATTTAAAGGCTATGTTTATTAGGTTAACTAGGCAGGTTAGGGTAATTTGGCAAGTTATTGTATAATGATGGTTTGTTCTGTAGACTAGCAAAAAAAAAATAGTTTAAAGGGGCTAATTATTTTAACCTTAAAATGGTTTTAAAAAATAAAAAACTGCTTTTATTCTAGCCAAAATAAAACAAATAAGACTTTATCCAGAAGGAAAAATATTATCAGACATACTGTGAAAATTTCTTTGCTCTGTTAAACTTCATTCAGGAAATATAAAAAATAAAATAAAATAAATCAAAGGGGGGCTAATAATTCTGACTTCAACTATATATAATAATAATAATAGTAATATTATTATTGTATTTGTTTTTTCACGAACAGAACAAGTAGAAACTTAAAAACATTTTGAAATCAACTGGAGGCTGAGTAAATGATGAAAAAATGTACAAAGATGCACAAATCACTTTAACTGGGTGCTCTGCCAAACTGCAATAAGTGCAAAATATACATTAAAAAAGGCAGCAACACCAAAGCTCCAAAAAAGCAAATTTATTGAATTAAAAAAGGCTGACACAAAGCATGTAATGTTTTGAGCACACGTCTCTTCATCAGACAGTGTTCATCACAGTAAGTTGCCCCTTTTTGTACACTTTCAGATCACAAAATTTCCTATTCTATCATAACAAGAAATGTTAATTGCTCTTTATAAAAACAAACAAATATCGAGTTATACTGCACTCCAAACTTTTTAAATGTAGTGTACATAAACTGTAACATATATATCTTGCAATTACATTCAGAAATCACTGTGAGATAATAAACCTAAAACATATAATAATATTATTATTATTATTATAATTATTATTATTAAATTCAACAGCACCAGCTCAGTCTTTGTTTGGCTATGGTCACTCAGGTGTGTGTCTATGTGTGTGTGCACATGACGATAGGTGGAGAATGAGTGGCATGCGTAGCTACAACCCGGAGCAGATCATGTTGAGCGCAGCCGTCAGGAGATCCAGCAGAGACGTCAACATCATGAAGGAGAAGCTCATCTTCTCTGGTAAGAGTCACCAAACCTCCTTCTGCTTGAGTTTCTCGTATTGGTGTCTGTTTGAACCATGTATATGAGCTTATTACACAGCACTTCCAAATACTTGACTCTAATAATTCATTCAAATAAATTTGTATTATGGCCATTAATGTGCATATTTAGATGTTGTCCTTGCAAAATTATGGTGCTGTATATTACATCTCATATATTTAGTGTTTATCTTGTACTAGCAAGTAAGAAAAGCTCATTAGCGCCATCTTGTGTTGGTGTTCATTTGAAAATACACACACCCACTACTTTATTTGGTACAAATTTGCTTCTAATTTTTACAGCATAGATTTAATGAAGTGCTGGAAATGTTTAACCCGTGGAAACCCATTATACCAACAACCATCCCACATTCAAAGTCACTTAAATCATTGTTCTTCCCTATTTTGATTCTAAGTTTGACTCGTCTTGACCCTGTCTACATGCTTAAATGTGTTGTTGCTATGGAATTGCCCAAATACTGTAGATATTAGTTTTATGAAGCCTAATAAAATGTCCATTGAGTATACAGTGAGTAAAACTTTTTAATCTATGCTTAGAAACTCATGATATTATAGCAAGGAAACTGAAACCTCATTCAAATGAATGATGAACATAGCGAGAATCTAAAGACCTGAAAGATAGAATTAACATTATGTGGTACTGATATATGGTTTTGATAAAAGTATATATTCATCATTTATGCATATATCTGATTATTTGCTGTGGAATAAGTGGAATAACGTACAGCTAATGCTCATTATCACAAAATATTCTCCTTTATTGGAATACGATCTTCCTGTCAGGGTTTATTTTACAATTAAAGCCTATAATAATAGAAGTCTAAGAGGCCATGCATTATTATTTTTTTTCACAATATCTCGTGATATTTACTTTTATTTTCTCCTCATCTCGACAACTAGTTTTCTCAGTACAATAAGTTTTATTTTCTCGTGATCTCAACGCAACATGTTTTCTCGCTATTATGACTTTCAATTTCTTGTTATTTCAACAACTCATTTTCTCATAATCATGACTTTTTTCTTGTTATCGCAATGCAGCAATTTTTTTTGTGATCAGGACTTTTATATTTTCATCATCTCAACATAACTTGTTTTTTTCATAATTATGACTTTTGTTTTGTTATCTTGACAGCTCGTTTTGTTATAACCATAACTTTTATTTTCTCGTTATCTTTTTGTTATTTTCTCGTGTTAGTAAAGCATCAGTAATAGCATCCATACTGCTGGTTACTACATCAAGGTCATTTGCGTTTGCGGGTGCATTTCGATATAGAGAAAGATCAGGTAAGTTATTTGTAAATTCACCTTTAGTGGACGGGACAATTGTTCTACCAGGGCGATATGTCTGTGTAGATCTGCTAATTTCAGGTAAACACAGCTTGTCTGGACAACTGTTTTTTTCATGACCATGACTTTTGATTTCTCGTTTTCGCAACCAACTTGTTTTCTTATGAACATTGCTTTTATTTTCTTATCTCGACATAACCTGTTTTCTTGTGATCATGCCTTTTTATTTTCTCATTATCTCAACATAACAGGTTTTCTCATAATTATGACTTTTATTTTCTCGTTATCGCAATGCAACAATTTTTCTTGTGATCAGGACTTTTATTTTCTCGTCATCTTGACATAACTTGTTTCCTCATGAACATGACTTTTATTTTCTCATCAAATCGTAACTCCTTTTTTTGTGAACATGACTTTCTCAATATCTCGACGTAACACGTTTGATCATGATCAGGTCTTTTATTTTCTAGTTATCTCGCCATAACTTGTTTTCTCATAAACATGGCTTTTATTTTCTCGTTATCTTGACATAGCTTGTTTTCTCGTGAACATGACTTTCATTTTTTTTATTTTCTTGACAAATGACTTCTTGACTTTTTGTTAATTTGACAACTTATTTTCTCATGATCATAACTTTTTTTTGTTATTTCGGCATAAATAATTTTCTCATGATCAGGACTTTCCTTTTCTTGTTATCTCAACACATCTTGTTTTCATGTGATCTCGACATAAAATGTTTGTTTTTTCCCCTCTCATGATACCTTATTTTTTTCTGCTTATTTTGCATAATTACCTAGCAAATGCAATAGGCTATGAAACATAGGATGAATGATCACATTTGCTCACTCAATAAATGTGTACAGCAGTGCTTAATTTGAGCCGGATCCTGTTCCGGAAAATGTCCAATATTCGTGTTTTGCATTCTGGTATTTATTTTAATTGATCCTGCATTAACTTGTGCGTGGTGAATATCTACGTGTGTGAGTGAGAGAGAGGGGCAAGCGAAGGCTATGTGGATTGTGTGTGCGTGCACACACACACACGCACACACACGACGGTAGTCACCATGCGCAAGTTAAAGCAAAACTATTGGCCCTCAACAAATTTTTCAGCCAATCAGCTTTCTTATGTTTACAATCACTCTAATTAGTTGGTGATTGTTGTTTCGCGCGCAGTGAGCAGCGAAAATAAATAATGGCACAGTGGCCTACCTAAATAATATTTGTATTTTCAAAATGGCAGAGATGCAGTCACGCATATTTTCATTTTTTAAAACCGAGAGTAAATCTGATGATGAGCCTGATCAAATGAGATCTTTAGAAGATGAAATTGCGCCCCTGGATCAGGATAGCGGCAGATAGAAGCAAAGTGGTCTCAAGTCAGCCAGAAAACATGACAGAAGAGGTAACTGTGGGCTCTTCTTGAAGATTAGACTGAGTGACTGAGACGGAGTCATTTAATTATTTGTTTTTCACTTGGCACATAATAGTGAAGTTAACTAAATAGTGATTTTTTAAAAAAAATACAATTTATGTTTGTAGTACATATTTTTATTATCCATGATTGACCTATAACGTTATATGGCACAAAATAATAAAAGACCTTTCAGAAATGTGATGCTCTTTTTTCGCTATCACCGTTTAATGACGTCATGTTCCAGGAAAACTAAAATTGTTTGGTGGACGTCGGTCACGGTAACTTTTTTTCCTGTTTTTTTTTTTTTTTTTTTTTTGGGAATTATTCATTTACAAATTAAGCACTGGTGTACAGCACTCAAAATATAATAAAACATGGCCTCTTATGAGTTCTGTAATAAAGCTTGCACTGCATTTGACAAACAAATTTCAAGACCTCCAAAAATATCACCCTAATCAAAAATCAGCTGAAACAATTACTGTACACAGTCTACTACATGCTTCACACCCACTAGTTAACACTTCATACTTCATACATACCTTTTTAAATAGTAAAAATAAGATAAGAATAATGTCTGGTTGACTGTACCTTTATTGCATGCACTGTATTTTTGTTTTATTATTGTGTGTGCATGTGTCCCAGCAGTCTTTGCATGCCTGTGTGTGTGTGTTTTGCCCTGTCTCTAAGGTCAGCCACAGTAGCTGTCCATTCCCGGGTTTGAGTCTTCTGTATGTCACCGCATCCCTTCATCCCATTCCATCTCATTCCCTGCCCTGTCCCTCCTGTCTGTCACTGTCTGCCATCCGCTCATCCATCACTCCATACTGCCCAATGATAGCTCACACAGGCCTGTAGCATCAGTGCTGTGGGTAACTGTGGCCTGTGTATGGTGAGTACGAGAGGGATGAGAACTAACCCCGTCATTCAGTTCATCAAAAGATCTGCAGTTTGATTGGGGTTTTTTTTTATCAGTGTCTTTGTTGTAAGTGTGCTAAATACATAGATATAACAATGGTACAAAGGTACAATATAGTATAATAATGTGTTGAATAACAAAATTTAAAAGCTCCATGTTGCATAAAACATGCCTAAGTAGGCTACCGGTGGAATGTTTGTCATTTTAAGGAGTATGAATACTTTTGTGTTTTATTTTTAATTTTTATTTTGATTCAATATACAAATTAGGGCTGGGCCGATAAAGCGGTATCGATTTTTATTGACCGTACACCATTGTCAATAACGATTAAAAAAAACGTTCGGTATGAAGCGCTATAGCTTTATTAAAATGTAGCTGCTGAGTGCACGCCTTGGAAGGAATGCCAGTAAGCTTAGGGTTATTTCCAATCGAGGCGCATGGCTTGGCGCACGTAACTCCTGCACATTTTCCAGGCACACCTACTTGAAAAAATTTCAGAATGCTGCATGCGCACCGTGATTCATGTAAACAGAACTAACCAATCTGCTCACACTTTGTATGCAATATACACATTTTGGTAATGATGGCAGACTCAGAAAAACACAAAGCACCCAATACAAACTAGTATCGGAGCTGCAGCAATCGTTTGTTTGTTTGTTATCCTTTGAGAAAATGATTGATGGTCGCCTAGTTATGAGAGACACCAGAGGAGCGCGAGCACAAAGTGCATGAAGGAAACCGAATCCACGCACTAGCGCTTTTCACATGCTTTTAGACGCAACATGTGAACGAACTCCGGTTTGGTTTCACCACCTCAGGTCAGAATAACAACACACGGTAAAATGAGTGCCGTGACAAGCAGCAGTGAAGAGATTGTAAATAAAAAAGGATGTCGCCAGAGTGGCTTTTTTGTTTCTTTTCTTGTGCATCCATGCCACTAGATCCCCCATCTGAAAGCTTTTTTTTGCATAGGGGTTAATGTAGTCATTCAACTTCACAATGTGTAACGTTGCAATATGTATTTGAATAATGATGGTTGGTTCCTTTACTTGAAAGCTGATATTTGATTATCATAATTTTTTTTGTTAATAGAGTTTGTGGTTTACTGTGTGATTATTAATGACACCTTACAGATGTTGATCAACCTTAAAGTTTGCTTGGGTTGTTCAGCATTTACACTATATCATTGCACACACTTTGTAACATTTTATTCATTACGTTTGAGTCTCTTTAGCACTTATGTTTATTATAAGACATAAGAAGCGAGATATTTTTGTTTTGCTTTTTTTGTTTTTGACTATTAAAACTATTTGCCTTTGTAATGTTGGTAAATTAAAATAAAGTGGTTAAATAAAAAGCCTAATATTCCTAAGTGGATTGAAAAAAAATATTCAATAATTATCGATACCGAAAAGTATTAAACCTTTTATCGTGATATTTTTTTCCTGTATTGCCCAGCCCTAATATAATTTTATTTTATTTTTTTTAGATATTTTAGCATTATTACTCCAGTCTTCAGTGCCAAATGAGCCTTCTGAAATCATTATAATATGCTGATTTAGTGCTCAAGAAATATACATTACAGTCTTGTGAAATTTTTATTGTTTTCTAAAATATTTTCCCAAGTGCTGTTTAACAGAGAATTTTTTAAAACATATTTTTAAACATTATCGTTTAATAACTGTTTTTTTTTTTTTTTTTTTTTGTGCCATGGCATGCAGTATATAATGATACTAGTTATTTTGCAAGATTCTAGAATTCTACATAAAGTGCAATTTAAAGGCATAACTAAATTAATTAGACCAACTAGGCAAGTTTGGTTAATTAAGCAATTCATCAGACAACAGTGATCTGTTTAACTAAAATTTTTAATTCTGTCAACATATACTCGCATATACAGTTGTCACAAACCTGTTTGTTTGGGGTTTTTTTTTGAAAAATGTTGGAAACTGGTAACTTCCACAACAGTTGTTTTTATTAATGTGGATGTCAGTGGTTACTGCTTTCCAACATACTGGTTTATAAACCACCAAAAATGTTTGTAACCAATTAAAGGTGAGTAAATAATCAGTACATTTTCATTTTGGGGTGAACTATGCCTTTAAGAGGGTTAATAATATTGACCTTAGCAGTTTTTAATTAATTTTTATATTTGTTCCAGTCAAACTTAAAGAAAAAAGACTTTTGCTAGAAAAAAAATGTAATAGGAAATACTGTGAAATATTGCCTTGCTGTGTTAAATATGACTTGGGAAATATTTTAAAAAGAATACAAATTTCGCTGAAGTGCTAATAAGTGTGTTTGTGTGTGTGGGTGTATTTTTTTCTTTATTCATTATAACTTAAAGATGAAGCTTAAACGTATTAATAAATGCGCTTTGAGAGTAAAAAAGAAAAGGAAGGGAAAAACAAAATGAACACATGTGAAACATTGATGTCTTGTGAAGCAAACAATCAGTCTGTTTAAGACACTGAACATTATTTAAAGCATTAGTACCATCATTTGGTTGTTCCTGTATGTTTTTTTACTGTAAAGGTACAAGTAGCTGTCTTCTTATGAGTCATCAAAGACCACATTTTTTTTAGCTCCAAATCTTCTTTAATCATGGTGTCTGCAGGGTCTTAAAAAGTATTGTTAGATCACCATCTCCACGCCGGATAAACACAATCAACCCCAGATGTCAGATCTTGTCAGATTCGCCAGGTATATGGACAACAAGTCAGCAGAGTTTCCAATACCCAAACCTGTTAACTAGTATTTAACCTAATTAACAGTCTCCTATCAATATAGGAGTTAACTGAGAAAACCAGAGAGGAGCAGAAGCAGGAGTTTATTGAATAATCTTAGTTGCGTTTGATTCAATGCTCAGACTTTGTCTGGCCAGGATAAACCAAACAAGTGTTATTATACCACAAGCAACAGCAATGGAAAATGACTGCTTCACAACATTGTCCAGAGACAATACAGACCTTGAAATGGAGACGTTCTCTTATCTCTTACTCATGAAAACAAGTTTCACTTGAATTCAGAGTCATAAGATTATAACAATATGGAAAAATGAAAATAATAATGAAGCGATAATTAAAGGAAAATAATAATGAAGCGATAATTAAAGGAAAATAATAATAATATAAAATGACAAATAATAATAATCAAATCATTAACTAATGATCAATAAAATGATATAATGATAATTATATAAATCACTAATGATCATATGATTAAATAAAATAGTTTAATGAAGAATAAATGAATCAAAACAAATGGAAATAAAACAACACAAATGAATGGTTGCTTTCTTGAAACAACACACACATAAGTTTGCTACAAGGATTCTCGAATCCTTAGTTAGATTCTTCAGTATTCATAGTTAATCAATCAATTTAGAGAAATTTAAGGCCCTTAAAAAGTATTTTGACTTATATTACAAGGTATTAAATCTTGTATCATCTTTGATTATACAATCTATACTTATATGCTAAAGTTTGCTTGAATTTAATCTGCGAATATTAGGATGCTGTGTAGTTTATGAAATCCATAAAATCCTGCTAGATTTGACGACACACTGTATATATTATTCAATATATACATGAACAATGTTTTAGTTTAAGATTAGTTTCTTACAATCAGTATTTAGTGAATAGTTAATGTCACCAATGTTACCGGTTGAAACCTAAAGTGGCGATGAGGTATTAAAATGAATGGAAAGAGTCTTAAAGGATATTGAATTTCACTTTCTGATTCCTGTATATATACCCTGGTAATGTTCTACTAAAGAAATAAAGTCACCTACATCTTGGGTGACCTGAGGGTGGCAAAATAAACATCAAATTTTCAGTGGATAATCCCTATAAGACAAAAACGCATCTTTTGAGGTTAAAAAATATGTAATAGACAGTACTTATAAGTAGTGTTTGTGACTCAAGCATGATTAAAGTTCCTCTATATGAGATTTAGCTTTTTCATTGACTAGTAAAGCTCTTGCAAACAATAATGGGACTTAATGTGTATTTCCTTTTCTTCTTCTTCCACAGAGGTGAGCAATGGAGTCAACGGTGATGAACCATATTCAGAAAATGGATTTAACTACTACACCAATTAAGACGTTGCTCATTGACTCCGTGATGGAGCGAAAAATCACATCACATCCTGAACCAACTTGTGATGTATCCTCTGAACTACTGACCCAACTCTGTCTACTGTTAATAATGGCCCTTGTACAGAAATATTGTTTTTTTCTTCTACTGTTAAGTTGCTTGTTTTAAATTCTGGACAGTAAACGACCAAATCTGTGGCCTCTTTCCCCCACGTAACGCTTGAGGATGCTGGAATGCACCTTTTGTTGCTTCGTATTGCAAGCATGCCTAGTGGATTTTTACCTGTCGGTTTTTGGGGATTTTATTTTTTCTAATCTTCCATAGCCAGCCAATGTGGAGTAGACCATATATATTAAGCCAGTTTTTATTTGCTAGACCTTGATTTGGTGTGATGATATTCACAGTCTAATGATGCCTTCTGTTCAAACGGTTCTGGGTTTTCAAGAACAACAACAACAACAACAAAAAAAGGTATTTACTGAGTGCCTGCCTTTAGCCTTCCAGTGATATTTACTGTGTTTGATTATATACCGACTGTTTAGCATGTGGTTCAGTTGTCATTATTGGAGGGAATCACCCAGCCTTATCATCTTGGTCAGTTTGATTGGCAAATTACATGGAAGATGTGGGCACGTGTTCAGCTTGTGTATATATGGAAGCTGACATAAGAAGAACAGTAAAAAGGTAACTGTTTTCCTTATGAATTTGAGTTTGTATCACTGTATCAATTTGAGGAATTGCAAGATTATTTAGAGGGGAAAAAAGTAAGAATTGCAGGGTAAGAATAGTGAATTTACACACTGTAGTTTCTAAGAATTATGATTATAAATTTCAGGGTTAATTTGATATACTTTCTTACCATTCTGACTAGTTGGTAGAGTTTATCTCACAATTTTGACTTATTTAGGAACTAAAACTGTCTTTCAGTTGTGAGTTTATAGACAATCTTGCAGTTCTGATTTAAAATGATTGTAATTTCAATTTTTGTAGGCTTTTTGCAATCAAAATCAATTCAAATTGTCATATGCAAAGTTATAAAATATCAAATTATTAAAGAAAATGATAATTGTACATTTTTCCCACTGATGTTATAAAAATTTCTTGCAGTTCTGAGAATTTCAGTCAGATATTTTCACTTTATTTTTTGTATTTTAATTCTTGCAATACATTTTTTTCCCCCTCAGAATTGACTTTATCTCACCAATTGTGAGCTTATAAGCTTTCTTGCTATTCTGACTATTTTAATAAATTCATCATTATTTTAATTTTTAATTTAGCATTCGTATGATTGCAATTTAAAACTGTGATTTAACCCCCCTGTGATTCAACCCCTTTAACTGGTTAACCCTACTTTTTGAACTTAGACATGAAAATGAAGCTTACATAATTGTCAATCTTCAATGCTTTGGTGCAAAAATGTAAACTTGTCTCGTTTTAAAAATGACAGATGTCAGATTGTTGCTGAAGTGAAAAAAGTTCAAAAAGTGAAATGAAACAAAAGTTATCTGTCTATGTTTATGAAAATAATAAAACAATAAATTTATATTTTTATTGTTACATAAAATTTGTTTTAAATACATAAAGTATTTAACAAAAAGTTTGAATCTAAAATTGACAGAAAAATCAAAGCTAAATATCTTAAAACCAAAAATATCCAAATTTAAAGTTGATAACCCCCCAAAAATCAGCTTTTAGTAAGATTTAGTTTGACCGCAGTACCAAACATGACCACCAGATGACATTCATTTTCCATTAGTGCCCATACAAGAGCGCCCCCAAAGTTTTGAGAAATATGAATCATATTTTCTTTATTCCTTTGACAATATTTATAAAGTAGACATAAAATTCTAAAGTAGCATGGGAAGTTTGGTGGTATTTGATTTGAGTTTAGCTTCTGAAAAAGCATCTAAAAAATTACATGTGGAAATCAAAATAATGCTTTACAACTCTTGAGTATCCTTGTCACAAATTATTAAATAACTGTTGCTTAATATCTATCAAAAATCATCAGAAATCACCAGCTTTTAATTGATATATAGATTTTCATAATTGCTTTATCTTTAGACTACAATATTAGTGCTTTAAAATGTAACCAAATGGTCCCACAGGTTGTAGAATGACAGTAAATGTGTTTTAATTTATTACTCTTCCTAAGTAATTGCAAAAAAAAGTGATGTAAACTGTGACAGTAAAGGGGTTAAACAAATCCGCAAGTCAGAATGTGAAATGAAAAGACAAAGGAAGTCAGTTACCTTTTTAATTAATGGCAGAAACAAGCTTCCCTACAAAAATCCCAGTGATTGGGTTAAATTGGTGGATTCTGGAGACCAAAACTGAAAGATCCAGGAGGAGTGTCTGTTAGATATGGTCTAGATTTTATAGTTGAACACTGGTCACAAAGGAAGCTGGCTTGGAGTTTGGATGCAGTGCAATATTACTTGGACGCTGTCCTATAATAAAAAGTGTTTGGATATTGTTCAGTGATTTTTCATTTTATTTTTAAACTGGTTTTAGTCTAGTATTCATGTGTTGTACAGCTCATGGACTGCTGAGGTGCCCTGACCCGTGATGTAATATTGTAAATGTGAGATGTGACATTGTTTACAGTGGTTTGTTCTGTCACACAGAGGAACAGGGCTGAACGGTTGTGCTGTTTGATGTTTTTATTTTGTATTGATGTGTTTCAGAGATCAATCAATAAAACAAACTGCAGATTTAACAGTGTTTTTTTTTTATTTGCACAGTAGCAAAAGTTAATGACTTTAATGACACACAGTCAAGTTCTGTGCACAAATGCAACATGTGAAATGGTACAGGACTGTACAAAAATAGAATTATATCAATTCATAGTCTAGAGATACGCATTCAGAACATTTCAATAAATGGACTGTTTTCCCTTTGTACTGTAAAGTGCATTAAGCCGTTCACACTTTATTATGCTTTTTCACTTCTAATGTTGAAAGTTTAGTAATGCATGTATGTAAACAAACAGGCCAACAACACAAAAAGTTCGATTGTTTTTTTGGTCCATGTAGTTAATTGTACTTCACTTTTTATATGTGAAACTCTAAGCAAGAAATATATAAATAAATATATTATATATATATATATATATATATATATATATATATATATATATATATATATATATATATATATATATATATATATATAATTTAAATTCACATTCTTATAAAAAGCTTTAGTATGCTGGATGAATTTACATTACTTGTATTTAACAGTTGGCAGATGGTATTACAGTTTACAACAAAAAAATCTTTAAGAATAATAAAATCAGACAATGGTCTGTCGAACATTTAAATGTGGCAATACAAAAGGCACAAGCAAAACTCCAGAAACAGCTAGCTAAAAAAAAAGATAGCTAGCCTCTGCAAAATAAATAAATAAATAGCCAAGACTGGAATGATTATTTAGTTATATACAAACTGCTGCTTCCCTGAACATCAATAAAGACTTATTGCACATTAAGTACTGTACCATTTAGGCACACCAATGGCAATAAACTATACGATATTGTCTCAAGTAGAGGTGCGTGATATTTCTTTCCAAATATTTGTTTTATTTTGATAACTGTAATTGATATTTTGCTAAAAGTAACTTTTGGCTGGTTTCGACCGGTCATGGTTGAATAAATATGACTGAAAAACTGCCAGTAGATATCGACAAGGCACTGTTTTAATGAGTGATTCATTGAATAATTAATTCAAAGGATTCATTCAAAACTGCTGAACTAAGCATGACTTTATGAATTCATTAAAACCCTGGTTTCCTTTCTTACGTGACGCAAATGTTTAAAAAAAAAAAAAAAAACTCCAAGTGTGAATTAGGTGCATTTCCATCAAGTTGTTAGAGTGGCTGACTGTAGTATTGGTAACCTAGTAACCAACAGTAAACAAAGCAAGCATAATGTAGACAGATCACGTGGGTGTAATGTTTGCTACATCTGAGTTTAATTGGCAAATCAGTTTCAGTCACCCGTTAAGGACTTTTTATCCGAAAATAGACATTTCCATCACTCATTTCTCATGCGGAAAAAATGCAATCTCAATAATTATTTTCCATATTGAACGATAACCATATATATTTCAATATGAGTTGTTAATACTTCCAGATTTAAGAGTACCCCGACAATGACTGAAGCCACAAAAATTAGAGGGTCCATTAAACGACATAACATATTTCCCCATGACAAATTTTTGGTGGCTGAAAATTCGGTACATCTCTAATATCAACACACTTTTAGATTCTCATTGCTGCACATTTCTGCTGTGTGATTGGCTATCAATATAGAGTAAAAAAAGATCCAGAGCTTATCATTGTTATTGATAAAATTTAATCGTGATTAGATATAATATCGTTTATCGGCCCAGCCCTACTATTGAATCAAATGATTTGTTCCAAGATTCATTCAGGAATCATTCAGGAAATTACTTTGAGATGCACAAAAGTTCTGCTTGAAACTATTTTTTACTGTCTTTGAAAAAAAACCTGACAATATTGTCTAAAATGTCACTTAATATATTATTTTTTTAACTGTTGCTAAATCAATATCGCGTTTAAGTTGACATTTTAAAAAAACTGCCCCCTTGCTTTAGTGATATCAGTTAATCATATGATTTCTTATAAATATAACAAACCCAGTGTGTTTTTGTTTGCTTTTTTTCCCTCAAAAAGTGACTGACATGATGACGCACAATCAACGTATCAATGCTCGCACATTATTAAAACCACAATTTTGATATTATATTATATAATAAATATCGCACACCCCAAAACAGACACTTGCATCTTCTTGATGCTATTTATAACATGAAGAACTAAATAAATACTCTGCATCTGTTCTGAAGACCACATCCTCAAATAATCGCTGCGTTTGTCTTAATTAACTCTGAAACTAATGCATTTGAGGAAGCAAAGTCACTCAACCGTTTTTTGGTTTGTTGGCACAAAGCAGTCACATGACAAAAAAAGATCAACTAAAGTTAGTTTTGCGAAGATGCCTATTGGGAATTTCAATTGCGCTGACTTGGAGAGGCCAAGAACCACCCATAATGCCTGCCTGAATGGCCACACCGGTCACCACTGCCAGATCCGGGTCCACCGAGGTGTTCGGCTCCTTTCCGAAATACTGACTGATGAGCTGCCGAATACGAGGGATCCGCGTAGACCCTCCAACCAGGACAATCTCATCCACCTCCTGCTTGTCCAGATGGCCCTCAACAAGGACGATCTCGATGGGAGTCAGAATCTTCTGGAAGAGATCCGCATTGAGCTCCTCAAATGTCTCCCTGGTCAGCTTCTCCTCAAACAGGACTTTCTCCTCTTGCGCTCCGTTGGCTCCTGTCGTCTGGAGATGCAGAGGGACCTGGAGGTGAACGTGAGGTTTTTGGGTGAGGTTGAGTTTGGCGGCCTCTACAGCCTGTCGGAGGAGATGGATGTCTTCTTTAAGAGTAGGAGGAACGCCATATTGCTGCCGAACTCGCTCTGTGGTGTACTGGAGCAAACGCTGGGTGAAGTCTTGCCCTCCGAGCTGGTTATTACCTGTGGAGATCAAGATTAAGTGTTAATTATTGGGGTCAAACAGCTGGGGCCGGTTGCACCAGCAGTGTGCAGGTTAAAATGTAGCCTAGTTGTGACTTAAAGGGACACCAAGTTACAACTTACACATTACTAAATATGTTGCACCACCGAACATAAATGTAACACTACGTTCGCACTAAATATTTACAGCAGCCTCCCCCTATGTATAACGGTAGAAAGGAGATGACAGCGAGATTAGTTTACATTGAGGAGCTCGCAATCATAATGAAGAATGATCTCCCTCTACTCAAATCTCGCTTTTTTTTAGTTTATATAAAACGAGATAAATTTTCTATCAAGGAGTGTTTATTGTATCCATCAATTAAAACGAGAATTTCTTCATGACGGAGTTCTTCCTCCTGCTCTTTTCTCTTTCATATGTAGGATATAAAAAAAAAAAAAAACAAGTTCAGAAAACTTTGTGTATTCACGCGAATCAGGTATGTGCGCTGTCTGTTATAGTGACTGACTGTAATTTAATGTACTATAAAAAATTTAATTTGTCATATAATTTCCATAGGACAGTCATATATAGATGCATTATTGCAGAGTTTTGAAGCAGTTTAACAATTTAAATGCTTTTTATTGGATATTACGTCATTCACTGCGACTACGCATTACTTTACGAAGAGCTTACGACCTTCAAACTACGGATTGATTAAAGAACATGTGGTGCAACCGGAGTGAGAACAAATTTAGTTACAAACTAGCTAGTAGTTACTAAGCCCCTAGTGAGGACTTTATGTTCCAGTTTGAGAAAGAACTTACGAACAGCTGGTGCAACCCTACTCAGATGTGGCAGCATTTTTATGAGTGTCAGTTAAATGTCAGTGAGATTGCATCACCTACAAAAACATCTAACCTAAAAAGCTATTGAGGTCAAACCAGAGAAAAACGTGACCTGTATTAAATTGTTCAACCAAAAAATAAAACTTCCACTTAAGATTTTAATTTCAGTAGAAAATTAAAGATTTGTAGCTGAAACGATTACCTGGTGATTCAGAAAATACTAAGAGTAAAGTACAAGCAAAACAAAATACCTGTGACTCCTAATGATATGAGGTCTTATGAAGTAAATTAGTCTGTGTAAGAAACTGAACATTGTTTACAGCACTATTATAATCACCAAGGACCACGGCTTCAGAAAAATTAATAAATACATTTCAACACTGAACATACGTCTTTAAATTCATTAACTGACTGCCCAATATAAATACATACAATTATCTTCTACCGGATTTAGTTCATGCTAAACTCACAATTTTAAGCACAATTGTGTTAACATTAGTAAATGAACTGTCAAATGACATAAATGTTTTGTTAACATTACTAAAGATATTATACAAATATATTTCCATTTTTACTTGTGTAATTGATGGTATTAATTTAACAAACTAAAGCTTACTCTAAAACAGGGGTCACCTGCCCTGTTCATGGAGATCTACCTTCCAGCAGTAAAGTCTAGATAGGATACAGCTGCAGATACGCACATCAATATAGATACATCAGCATTTTTGTGACACTGTATAACAATAATTCATATTTTTACAGTACTGTGACGGTTGGGTTTATGGGGTAGAAGTAGATATTAAAAAATATAATTTATTGGGTAATTTAATGAGTAACATAAATAATATTCAGTACAACTACTGTTTTTACATTACTGTGATGGTTGAGTTTAGGGTTGGGGCAATCGTTAATAAAATACAAAGTAATGGGGAAATTTAACAAATAGTATAAATAATTCTCGTTAACTTGCGGCTGCAAGTACATCTGATCTAGCAACAAGCCCTTCCACCAGAATTTAGCTCCATCACTGATCAAACACACCTGAGCCAATTAATTAGGCCCTGAAGCAGCACTTGATAATTACAGACAGGTGTGTTTGGTCAAATCTGCAGGAAGGTAGATCTCCAGGAACAGGGTTGGTGACCCCTGCTCTAAAGCGTTCAAGAATTGTAACTGTGCTCATTTCATGTTTTACTACAATGTCAGAGTGACTCTTCGCACTTGTTGGCTGCTGCGTCTGTACATACGCTAGTAGAATAGTAGTGATTGGTGGAGGGAAGATCAAAAATGAGTGAAACAAATATTTTCGTGCTTTACCAGCAAAGATAACATGAGATCTTTGTCCCGAGCACGTAGACTGTATAAAAATGTCCCGATGAAGAAGCAGAAGCATGTCTGAACTGAAGTCACAAGATGTAAACAGCAACAACAACAAAGACGAAAGTACTAAACATCAGCACAGCAAAGCTGGAGATTTGATGATGCCAATGATGCTTTTTGATGGACAGGTAAGGGAATTAATTATTGTGGCAAAAACATAGCTTTATAAACTAACTAATCTCATCTATTAATACATTAAAACCATTTTTAAAAATGTAGACTGAAAATGAATAACATCGCTTATGAACTGAATAGCATGTTATAACTTAACATTATATGAACTTAGTCCAGTCCAGCTCAATATCACTACTGAGCAGACTCCAAGTAAAATGTTCATTTGTTTTATTCTATAAAGTGTCTGATAGCATTGCTTCCAAATAAAAAAATAAGAACAAAAAAGGCATTCATAGCTTATCCCCCCAGAAAAATGGAGATTGGTTTTCATTTTTTCTTTTTTGATTTCTTAAGTTAAATCATTGATATTTAGTTGTTAAAAAGGGATCTAAACATGTCTGAAAACATGGCATCTTTTTCATGGCAACAATTTTTTTTGGAAGAAATGTCACTAGTGCTTTACAGAGTAACAAACAACATTTTACTCAACGATAAATTGTAAATGAAGTTGAACCTTAAAGTAGTTACTTAATTTGTTCCATAGCTGTACAAAATGTTCTGCACATTAAAATTCAAACATGCAGCTTTATATGCCGTAGTAAAGCTTTATCATTATCATATCACCCAGCTCACCTGCCATAGCTCTGGTGAGAAACATGCCGCCCTGTTTATTGAGTAGTGACACATCTAGTGTTCCTCCTCCCAGATCCACCACCAGCACATTAAACACCTCTGCATTATGCAGTCCATAAGCCATGGCTGCTGCCGTGGGCTCATTGATCACCCGCAAGACATCCAGTCCTGGAAACAGAAATGCACATTTTTTATTAGTAAGAAGTTAAGACAAGATGTGGTCACTTTTTAATTTTTTTTTACAAATATTTGTGGCCAAAAAGGTTAATTGTTAAGATGTACAAAGCACGCTCTCAAAGAAGTTATTTATAATTAAGTACAATTGTTGATCAACATGGCAAAAAAAATTTTTTGCTATTAGAATGACTGGATTTAAATGTTTTGACAATTTATTGGAATGGTACAAAACCTTGAAAGGTTTTCAGCATTTGTTAAAGTTAATTGGTTCTAAAAAAATGTACCACATGTGTGGTTTGCTGTTAAAATGGACCAGATTTAAAACAAAATGTATAGCAAACTAATTTTATCTAGCAGAAACATTTGCTCCTGCACCAAAACAAATCTTATAAAAAATCTTTCTGATATAAAATTTAAATTAGTTTATATTTGCGGCTTTTTTTCTCTCCAGATTTTACAATAGATGTTGTAGAATTGTATTCAGCAGCACAAGGTTTAAAGCTGCATCCAAAACACCGTAATCTCTCAATAATAATCCACACAATGCGAAATTTCACATGATGAAATATTTCCCCATGCAGGCTTAATGTCAGATAGAGTTTTGACATTCAAATGTTGGCTTTCTGTTGATCACTGCAATGAATCCAGTCAGAAACTGTTGCAAAATCTTTTGCTTTAGCGTGAGACTGGAATAATTGGATTCCTGTTGAAATGAAATGTGAGCTTAAGAACTGAATCCTAAAACTGACCAGCTAGGTTAGCAGCTCTTATGGTGTAGTTTCTCTGCCTCTCATCAAACTCTGCTGGCACTGATATGACCGCTTTCTCGACAGGGACTCCCAGCTGCTTCTCAGCCATCTTCCTCATTTTTAGGAGGAGACGGGATCCGATAAATTCAGGAGTAACCGTGAAAGTGCTGTTCGTATTGACTAAAAAATCTGCACTGCCGTTGTTGAATATCACCTGCAAAAAAGCAATAATAATGTCAGAGACACGACAAGTGAAGAAAGAGTGTAATAAATGAAAAAAAATGTACCTTAAATGGATATCTTGCACTCTCTTTTTCTAAAGTCTCTTCATCGAAAATCTTCCCTATAAATCTCTTGGTATCGTAGATTGTATTTTGAGGATTTACGTCAGACAGTTCCTGGCCCTCATGTCCAGAGAACACACCGGTCAGGGTGAATGACACCACACTCGGGATGCTTTTGCGACCTTTGTCATCTTCGATAATTTCAATCTCGCCAGTGCCAGGCTGAAACACTCCCACAGAGCAGAACGTGGTCCCAAGATCCAGCCCAATGACCCTGGGCTTTGGAGGCGGTAGATACTGCTGTCCCAGATACCCAGCCAGATAAAGGGCCAGGATGACAGCACCTGGAGTAACACACAAAATTATATATGGCTAAAAAAATAATGTTGACATTAATAAGCAATGTGAAGTTGCTACTGCTGTCTTGAGCTCCAATACAACCCACAGTATCAGATGGCAATACCATGATACTTTGGGTAACCACATAACTAATGGATACCATTTAGCAATCATAAACATTTCCATTTAAAGTTAAAGGTATATGGCATGTTCCTTTGTGGTATACATATAAGTGTCACGTATAAAATAAAACATGAAAAACAATTATATCGTTTGGTACGGGGTCTAGACAATGTTCCTGATGCCCAAAGAGCTAGACAGGTAGCTAACATGGTATTTAGACCCAACTGCTGTAACATCTGTACCATAAAGAAACGAAAGTCGACTGGCATATAAAAGCTGATTTTTCAGGCTGACGGCTTTGTGGTATGCCGGACAAGAATGCTATTTGCCAGCTTGAAAACAAGTTAATGTAATTATCCACAGTGCAGTCAGTTATTAGGGACTTTCAAGACAGATGCGTCAGTTCTGTTTCTAGCTAACGGCTACATGGTGGGTTATTCTGCTAGAGCTCATATATATTTGCCAGTACGTCAATTTAATTTAACACTTACCTATCTTTGACATTTCTCCGGCCATGTCTCCAACCCAGTATGTATTGAATAACCGTTTAAGAGATGTTCATTCAGTATCTGCGCCGACTGCGTGAACATACACGTCAACCTAATATGAGATGTTGGCTTTTGGGGGTTGTAGTTCTTTTCATCAGCCTCACGATTATAACAGGGACCATTTGGTACGCAGAGAACTACATTACCCAGAATGCATTTTTAAAACGCAAGGGACTTTTGCACAATTTCCTGTTCTCTTTATTTAGTCTCGAAACCAGATGTAACGCCTCTTAAGTGCGCAAACGCCAACTGAGACCAAACCTGGACCAAACAGTACAAGTTATCATTAACGGTAACGACTCCTTTTGCAAAGCGAGCTGTATTACTAATTGAGAAAAAATATATTCCAGTATTATATAGTGTTCATAAAATTATTTATATACAATAAAACCATTTTAAATGATAATTATTTGTACCACATTATATGAAAATGTAATAAAATGCATTTTCAAGCTATTTAAAATACCAATAAATGTCACTTTAGCTAAATAATTTTTATAACATAAGTTGTTTGAGCAGAGATTAAAGTTTGAAAGCGTAGACCATTTCGTTATATACATATAACGTTAACAGAAATATGTTTAAAATACACACACACACACCGGCCACTTTATTAGGTACACCTTTCTAGTACCAGTTGGTCCAGCTTTTGCCTTCAGAACTGGCTTTTGCCTTCAGAACTGGCTTAATCCTTCATGGCATAGATTCAATAAGATACTGGAAATATTCCTCAGATATTTTGGTCCATATTGACATGATGGCATCACACAGTTGCAGATTTGTCGGCTGCACATCCATGATGCGAATATCCCGTTCCACCACATCCCAAAGGTGCTCTATTGGATTGATTTATGGTGACTGTGGAGGCCATTTGAGTACAGTGAACTCATTGTCATGTTCAAGAAACCAGTCTGAGATAAATCGTGCTTTATGACATGATGCATTATGCTGCTGAAAGCAGCCATCAGAATTCTCAGGCTGTGGTGTTGGGATGATGCTCAATTGGTACTAATGGGACCAAAGTGTGCCAAGAAATATCTTCCTGCACTTCTGCATACCTCGGTTGTAACGAGTGGTTATTCGCGTTACTATTGCCTTTCTATCAGCTCGAACCGGTCTGGCCATTCTCCTCTGACCTCTGGAATCAACAAGACTTTTGTGCCCACAGAACTGCTGCTCACTGGATATTTTCTTTTTTACGGACCATTCTCTGTAAACCTTAGAGATGGTTGTATGTGAAAATCCTAGTAGATCAGCTGTTTCTGAAATACTCAGACCAGCCCGTCTGGCACCAACAACCATGCCACGTTCAAAGTCACTTAAATCAACTTTCTTCCCCATTTTGATGCTCAGTTTGAACTGCAGCAGATCGTCTTGACCATGTCTACATGCCTAAATGCATTGAGTTGCTGCCCTGTGATTGGCTGATTAGCAAGTTAGAACGTTGCATTAACAAGCAGTTGGACAGGTGTACCTAATAAAGTGGCTAGTGTGTGTAAATGTCATTTCAACATTTCATTTCATTACCTATTACTTACTGTTCAGATAGGGAAGTTGCGTAATAGTTATTAACTGGAAAGTGCTTAGTCATCTGGAAACGTATCACACCAGAAGCAACACCCACAAGAATCAAATAGTTATTTTGCGAACCAAATGGAAAAGTTAATGTACTAAATTTAGCATCGACAGCAAAAAAAGTAATGCAAATAGACTAAAGAACAAAAGAAAGCTGCAGAATAAATAATTTATTTTTTATAACATTATATACAGTTCAGGCTTGATAAACATTTGCAAAAGCAGTAAAAACATCTCTCTCACACACCGTACGGTGCACATTCAAATAACATACACTGAACAGGAAAAGGTATTACATGGACACACAATGTGCAAATACAAAACACATACATATATAAATCAAAGAATAACAGATTATGACAAAAGAAAACATTAACTGAGTTATGTGTCTGTTTGTAGCTTTAACATTGAGCAATATCAGCAGAGAGACATTACGCTCATAAATTAAATGTTCTTTATTGGATGGTTTCCTGAAGAACCTTTAACATCCATTTCGTTCCACAAGTAGTCCTTCAAAGTGAACAAAGGTTGTTTAAATTATTATTATGTGCTTCATGCTAAGAAATAAATGGTTCTTTTTAAGAACTGTTGACCATGTTTTTCTGTGGATTCGCTTCTAAAATCGTATCATTTTATTGAAGTTTTATTTTCAAGAGTGTAGAGTCTCTCAGCAGTCAGGACACTCTGCTGGAATAAAGCAACCCGAGTCTCTGAGACAGTCATTATCTTCATCCTCCTCATCGCCCTTCATCTCGCCCTCCTCCTCCTCTGTAGGCCAAAGCAAAGAAAGGTTAAAGCGTGCACATGAACTCCTGCTTGTTAATTTCATCTCTGCTGAACAAATCAGGTTTGTGCTTGCTCTAACACCCGAATGTAATTAATGTTAATTAAATGACTGGATGTCTTCCTGCGTATTCTGGCACGCTCGTATCAGCCAGAGTGGCCCAACCATGTGCCACCTGCTCATCCAAATGGTAATTAATCCTGACCTGCATTTACAGAAAAGGGCCATTCCTGACTGGATTACATTAAAAAAATAAAAAAGATAAGGGTGTGACATTCAGCAATAGGCTACTGGACTCGCATGCAGTCCAACTCTAATATTTCAAAAAGGCAGAATTTCATCCAAACACTAAAATAGATGATGCAAAGAGAGCAGTATCTGTGCCTTTCCTGAGGCTCACTAACATGTGTGAAAAAATATCGATTCAGTTTGTTTCTTATGTGTGTGGCATTCTGATTCATTAGCCGCTAAGCTATACCTCACTAACCTACAGGTAGTGACTTCTAAAACTGGTCTAAGATTATGTACCATAATACTGTATATGCTGGCTAGATATCTGAATTATTGATGGTAATATTATTATTATTTGTTGTTTAGATGTATAGCTTCCGCTTGAAATGAAGTTTGACACGTTTACACTGCATGGATGCATTGATCTAAAAAGTGATTAAAAGTAGCAGATCATAAGTTAATGCATGACTCTACTTTAGAATAGGGTAAAATCAGGGACGTGCGGTCAGGTGAGGCAGTAATGATCAAAATCGCTGTATTTTTGTGTATTCCCTGTTCAGTTACAGCGTAGGAAGTGAGGTGAGGCAGCCCATGCTGTGCCTCCATCAGATTGTGCAATCCCCTGCACACTGGCTTGAGCGTTCTCCTTTTGCTTACTCCGTGTATGCTACCAATGTAATGCTTTATTAAAATGTTTTTATACATTCTGGAGCTTTTTTTATTATATGTCTTCATTTTTCATATGATAGGTCATGTATTTTACATCTATCTATCACTTATTTAGTGTTAGGATCTGACATAAAGCTGCGCTGAAAAGACATGAGGTGAGGCAGGCAGTAGCTCTGCCTCAATGAAGGGGGCGCGCGTGAGCTCACAGTTATTCTTGTTCGGTGGTTGCTCTTCTTCTACATGGTAAAGTTCAAAAGGAGTTTGTTATTTTAGGTTTTGCTCTGACTGACTGCAAAAATCGTGGATGTAATGTTAATATCTCAGCTCACATATTTCTCAAAATTGGACTTTTATTCAAAACGTTAATAAAAAATGGACGACCAATGCGGGAGTTAAAGGGCGTGCTTCAAAGGACAGGACAGGAGATAACTCGATCATTCCAAAGTAATCAAAGTCATTCAAGACATAATAAAGTCACAATAAAGTAAAGGTAAGACCTGTGTGTGTGTGCATGTGATCTTGCGTGTTTGTGAGTGAGAGAGAGAGGGAGCACCCGCTGTGATGCTGTGTCGCTTGTTATAGGCTGTCTGAATCGTCCACCTTGTGTTTGTGGGAGGCATATTGAATCGCTATACATTTTACATTCTTCATTTGCCCAATATGTATCTGCCATGTGTATAGAAAGAATGCTGATATGATATATGAAACACAATCGGTATTTGGCAAATATATTGGATGCATGTAAATATGACCCTGAAAGAGTCGTGCCTCACCAGCCACAAACCTCACCGCACGTCACTAGCAAAAATGATCCCCACACTTCCCCAGTGTATTGTTGATTACATTAACAATTACAAAAAAATTGTACTACAAGATTTAACATTTTTTTAAATATGCAAATGAGTGTTTAATATGCAAGTTTAAATATGCAAATAATGCATTTTATTAATTAAATATGCAAAATTGCTCTAGTTTGCAAACCATTTTAGCACAAATATCTGAACAACGAATGAAGCAGTGTTAAAAATGTGTGTTTTGCCACTGGCTTGCTTGGTTTTGGCACTTGTAGAGCTGCACATCGTTGGATTTGCTTTTTAGTGTTTGGACTTGAACTAAACTAAACTTCATCTCTGAAAACTATGAAGGTAAATCAGTTGCGAAACTCGAGTGCTTGCAAATCTAAATGTGAGAACTTGTAATAATAATATTTGTATGTGTAGGCTGAAATGTACACTCACAGCTCTGATGTGAACAGCTGAATCCCTCGATTTGCACACACACACAATAATCAACACACTTGTGTTTTGAATTCGAAGTTGCAGATTAATAGTTGTGCATTTGTGAAATGTCATTTACAAATACAAAATGACAGACACAGATGTGCATGTCAAATTTGATTGCAGTTTCATTGTACAACCACAAGTCGGCACTCACAACCTCTCAGATTTGCCAGTTCAACTACAAATCTCCCGCTCTCTGACTTTTGCTACACATCTGGCGTGATCTCTGTAGCAGAACTGATTTGTGCACTCGTAGATGCAGAGGCGCAAGCAGCGCGGGGCGGGGCAGGGGTAAAGCTGTTTTATTGGCCGATGCCTGACCAATGAAGAAATATATATATATATATATATATATATATATATATATATATATATATACACATACATATATATACACATACATAGATATATATACACATACATATACATATATACACATACATATATATATATATATATATATATATATGTATGTGTATATATGTATATGTATGTGTATATATATATATATATGTATGTGTATATATATGTATGTGTATATATATATATATATATATATATATATATATATATATATATATATATATATGTTACTTGTAAAAACTACAGAACCACAGAGCACAGTTCTTAGCTTAGCTAACAGTATTGAACATCTAGATAATTATTAAAAACAATAACTTACCCTCTGATTGCTGAGTGCTGACATACAGAAACGTCCCATCTCATTGGCTGGCTCTAGTCAATACTGACTTTGCTGCTCTTTTATTGGTATATCAATTTTCGTAGAGTTAATGTTATTTATTAAACATCTTTTGAGAAATTAGTGGAAAAAAACGAAATAATAAAATAATCATAGTAATTATTCTTCTGCAGTAGAGTCCCTTTGGCTACCGGCATTGTTCATTGGTCAGGCATCGGCCAATAAAACAGCTTTACCCCTGCCCCGCCCCGCGCTGCTCGCGCCTCTGCATCTACGAGTGCACAAATCAGTTCTGCTACAGAGATCACGCCAGATGTGTAGCAAAAGTCAGAGAGCGGGAGATTTGTAGTTGAACTGGCAAATCTGAGAGGTTGTGAGTGCCGACTTGTGGTTGTACAATGAAACTGCAATCAAATTTGACATGCACATCTGTGTCTGTCATTTTGTATTTGTAAATGACATTTCACAAATGCACAACTATTAATCTGCAACTTCGAATTCAAAACACAAGTGTGTTGATTATTGTGTGTGTGTGCAAATCGAGGGATTCAGCTGTTCACATCAGAGCTGTGAGTGTACATTTCAGCCTACACATACAAATATTATTATTACAAGTTCTCACATTTAGATTTGCAAGCACTCGAGTTTCGCAACTGATTTACCTTCATAGAAAACTGGACTGACACAGTTTCAGTTCACTAGAACTTCTATGTCAAGCTGCTTTAACACAATCTACATTGTAAAAGCGCTATAGAAATAGACATGAATTGAATTGAATTATGTTTCCTAAGATAGACACCAAAATATTTATACACTGCGGAAAAATAAAATTGTGTCCCAAATCTTAGTATGTTTAAATGAGTATTACAAAAGTAACCTGGATCGTTTACTATTTCTGGTAAAAATTGCTAGTGCAGATCTGTGCACACTGTAATGGCTATTGTAGCCCACAACAAATTGAACATTACACAAGAATTCGATGTCAGCCACAAACATGTATGATAAGCATTTAAAAAAAACTACAAAAATGGCTGATGCACAAGATCAACAGATAAGTGGAGAGGCTTTAGTAAATGGGTTACAATTATAAATGAAACCTGATTTTATACACCGTAAAACCCAACAGTCAACTTTATCAAATGAAATGAGTGTAGTTAGCTCAATTGACTGAAGTTAATTCTACTCATTTGAAAAAAGTTTTGTTGAAGGTAATGAGTTAATTAAATACCTCATTACTTCAACTTAAATGGAGTAAGTTCACAGTATTCAAATAGGTTAGTTTAACTCAAATGGTTTGTAGCAATCGGTTTCCTCAAGCAGTTTGAATTGCCTTAACTTATTGGGTTTTACAGTACTCAGTTGGTTTCAGTTCTCTTTATTTATTGGGTTTTACTGTTGGGTTTTACAAATTGCTTCGTTTACTCAAAAGGATTCAGTTCACAGTACTCATTAGGATTAGTTTTTGAACTTAAATGATTTACTGCAATCGGTTTCCTCAAACGGTTTGGGTTACCTTAACTTTTTGGGTTTTACAGTGTATTATCTGTGTTAAATTTGCAACAACATTGTGTTTTAATAAAGATAAATTTGGTCATTAACATTTCAATGCATAATTGCACAAACAGATGAGATTTCTCTGCATGAAAGACCTTTGAATGGCAAGTTAACATACTACTTCTCCAATACAGTAGAAAATTTGAAAGAATTTGGAGGATGTGACAATATGATTGAAAGGGCAAAAAAATTAAGCAATAGAATAGCAATAGTTTGTTAATGAGGAAATAAAATGTCTTAAATCTTGCCAATTCACCTGTTACACATTTAAAAGTACATACTTTTCCTTCACAAAGAGAGTACATGATTTAAGGGCATAGTATAGGTATGCAGCAACTATGAAGTATTGACACTCACTGTTTGTGACGTAGAGGCAGTCAGAGGCAGCAAGCAGCCTATGTCTGTGTTCAGGATCAGTCACATTCAGCTCGATCAGATGCCTCTCTTTCAGATGTCTGAGGTCGTCTACTGTCTGGTAGCCGTTCAGGAGTAATGAAGATGCATATTCCTATTACAAAAAAGATTGTAAATATTACAGTGTGCAAGGCAGTTATAAAGTTTTCAGTTGTGGACAAATTCACAAACAGAAATTCACAAATGCCTTATGACCCAGAAATTGTAGCCAGGAAAACCTCCATGTTGACAGCCATCCAAATACTAAAGATGATTTTTAGGAGTTCTAGTTAAATAATTAATAACAATTTTGGTGTCAACCAATCCATGTCATGTAAAGATGTTAAAATAAGCAGATAGTTTTCTATTAAACAAGTGGGCATACAAAACGAGTGATGCTATTTGTGTGTATGTGTATTCTGATAGATCTATGTCTGTTTATACCTCTAAATGAAGCCTTTCTAATAACTCGAGCAGTGTATTTGGTCGTGGCTTCTTGCAAACTTTCACAGGTCTTATTTTTGGGGCTTCCTCCTCCTCCTCTTCCTTCTCGTTTTCAGGTAGAACATCTACATAAATAAACTTGAAGTTCCCCACTTTATTATTGAGCATGCCTGTCCATATGCCCATCGGTGGTTTACTTATGATGAAGATGATGTCTCCCACCTAAAAAAATGTAAAATAATATTATATAAGACAATTAATATCCTATTGCAACATTAAAAAATCTTGCTGCCTTAATTTTTTAGTTGAATCAAATGAACTTTTCTAGTCATCTCAACTTACACCAATCAAACTGACTAAAAATATTGAGTTACACTTTGTATATCTTTTAAAAAATATAGTTGAGACTTGATTAAAACTTATTTAAATATTACATAAAAATATTAGTTTTCTTGCCTTTTTGTCGTTTACATTTTTTACAGTGTGGCTATTCATAATTTAAAATTGAACTCAATGTAAGTGTATATAAAAAGTGCAGTCATCTCACCTTCAGTTTGAGGGAATCTGTATCGTATGGGCTGGGGACAAAGTCTGTATGTACTTTGGCTCGCCCGCAGAACTTTCCCGTATAGAGCGCTTCCTCCTCCAGTTTCAGGCTGTCTCTGTTGCTGGACACATCTGAACTGCTCGCCACACCACCTGAACCAGTAAATACATACACAAGAGTATGATTACAATGTCAAAACACAGATTTCAGATTCATTCGCCAGTGCGTAGATACTCACTGGATGAGCTCTGTCCACTGTAGAGGCTTTCTAAAGAGTTGCTGGTGCGGTCCGAGCTCTTCTCCACCGCAGACCCATTCTCTATTTCTCCCTCAGTGTCATCAGCCTGCACCAAAACAAAGATTAACATTGTTATGGTCCTGACCTGACAGTCTTGTATGTCCTGTCAGAGTTTAATGTTTCCCTGTTGGTCCTGTGCTTTTTTACATTGGCTGTTTCTCAATTCCAAGAACGCAGAGAACGAACTTGCGTTCTTGTGGAGACCGGTCTTGCCAGGTCACCTTGGAAGAACGAACTCAGGAGACCGCGAGAACAGAGAACGCGTCCTGTGAGAAATGAGATGCTGTGTTCTTTCTGATATATAATATAATAAACCTATATAAAATGTTGCGCTTCCCACATCCTTTATTAAGCCGCAATGACTTCTGAGACTTCTGGAGCGAGTTTGGTGCTCAAGTCTGCATCCATCCTACCTCGATATCAAGAACACATCCAGGAAGTTTCACGCATCCTCTGCTCTTGCAGTCTTGAGTATTGGAACTGAACTTTGGCAGTTGATGATGCCGTTACATGAGAACACAAGGACGCAAGATTGCTGAAGAACGCATATTGAGAAACAGCCATTGCTTTGCCTTAATTTGTGTTGGCCATGTGCTCCTCTTGTCTTTTCTCCTTGGCTGTTTCTCAATATGCATTCTTCAGCGATCTTGCGTCCTTGTGTAACGTCATCATCAACTGCCAAAGTTCAGTTCCAAAACTCAAGACCACAAGAACAGAGGACGCGTGAAACTTCCCGGATGTGTTCTTGATATCGAGGACGGACCGATGCAGACTTGAGCACCGAACTCGCTTAAGAAGTCCCAGATGTCATTGCGACTGGAGTAGGGAAGCGCAGCATTTTATATAGATTTATTATTAAAGTTCAGAGATATAACTTATTTGTCTCAAGAGTTTGCCTAAATGAAACCGTGAATATAAACATTACCATGAACATCTTAATAAAGGAATAAACAAATTAAGGGTGTTTATTTGCTGAAATTCGTATTAAAATCTGTTTTATATATATTGTACAATGTATATCTGTAAAATCTTTATGTAGAGTATATATTTTGAAAAAGGGGAAAGCAATAAATCACTGTATGAATGCTGTAATGTTTAAATAATTTTCCATTAAAAACGCGTGAAGGTCATGTGACCATCAGGAAGAACGCAGCATCTCATTTCTCACAGGACGCGTTCTCTGTTCTCGCGGTCTCCCGAGTTCGTTCTTCCGAGGTGACCTGGCGAGACCGGTCTTCACAAGAACGCAAGTCCGTTCTTGGAATTGAGAAACAGCCCACATTTTCAGTTACCTCACCCTCTTATTTAAATCTTGTTATCCTGATTGTTTTCACCTGTCTCTCGTGTGCTTTGTTCTATATATTGTTCTTTGTGTTCTCATTTCTTTGCTGGTTTGTTCCATGTGAGCTTGTCTTGTATTCTAGCCTTGTATCCTTACTGAGCATTTTGTCTTGCCTGTTCTGGTTCTCTTGTCTACTTATTGTTTGTAGCTACTACTTTCTTTAGCTTGTTCCTAGTGTTTACTTAATTTGTTTTGCTTTTATCCTTCGAACCATTTTTGTTCTCTTTTTCTGTCAGTCCTAGTCTTGTAATAGTAGTGGATTATTAGTTGTCTTTTTCAATAATTTGTCTTTAAGTTTCTAGAAGTCTTTATTTCAGTTTCTGTTTTATTCAATTGCCCAGGTCAGTCTAGTTCTCTTTCTACTGGGATTTATATTTGATTTCATATTTTATTTTAGATGTAGTTAGTGTTATTATTATTTTTTGTATATTATTGCTGCCTGTTTGCTGTCCTGTCTTGTACTGTTCCAGTCATATCCCGTGTTCTGACTTCTCTAGTCAGTCAGTCTGGAGTTTATGTGGCTTGCTCCAGGATCAAGCTCTGGTTTTGACCACTGTTGCTCTTTTCCTGGCTGGCTGTTTATTTTGTTGCCATCATGTCCTTACCACTGGCTTCCCTGTGTTACTGCCCCTACCGTTTGGACCTTGACATCCCCTTGTCTGTCTACTTGTGTCTAGTTCCGTCAATAAACCCATTTGTATTGTTCATTGCTGCAACTGGGTTCACTTTCTTGCAACCTACTGTGACAAACATATCTGCATATTACTATGAATTGGTTGGCAACAGGAATAGGTTTTCTGGGTCATAACATTGTTGCAACCAGATAGAAACCCTGAGAAAACACTTTAGTGACTACCCTGAAGCAACACCCTAGCTAACCAATAACCACAAATAACACCCTAGCGACTACCCTGAATACCCTTGCATCCACATAGCAACTCCTGTAGACTAACATCTGCATAGTAACACCTTAAAAATCACACCTGATACCCTAACACATTCTTAGCAAAACCGTTGCTACATAAGCAAACAGAACATCTTATCACATGTATCATTCGGTCTATAATACATAGCAACCGCATAACAAGACCCACCTGAAATCCCTTAACAAACTGCATAGCAACACCATCACAATCAACCAGAACCCAAGTGTCTTCATCAAATTATATTTCAACACACAGATACATTCTGAAACATTGTAAACTGATGAGCACAAGTAAAGTGTCTACTTTCATTTTTAAAGAGAAGACTAGAGAGGTTTATTGGCAACAGGCATAGGTTTTCTGGGTCATGATTTCTGGAAAACACAACTGCAACCAGCTAGAAACCCTAAAAAAGAACACACTAGCAACCACCCAGACACAACCAAACACCTAATAACTGCAAACAATACCCTGGCAACTACCCTAAATGCACCTGCATCTGCATAACACCTTAGTAACCACACTAGATAGGGTAGTGCATAGTAACACCTTACCAACCACAGCTGATACCTTACAAATGTTTAGCAAAACTTTAGCTACATTAGCAAACCGAACACCTTATCCCATGTATCAGTCTGTCTATACATAATGCATAACAACTGCATAACAAGACCCATCTGAATCTCTTAACAAACTGCATAGCAACAGCATAACCATCAGGAGCCCCAGTGTCTGCATTAAATGACATTTTAATACACCGATACATTCTGGTGCCTTTTGAAGCAGATGAGCACATGTTTAGTGTCTACTTTAATGTTTGAAATAATTGTGACAACGAAAATAATGTAAAAAAAAATAATAATGTTCCATATATTTTAATTAAAACAAATGAAACCACAGACTTACTCTGACCTGTACTCATTCAAATAAAATTAATACGTTATTAAACTTAATTTTTATTGACTAATAATAGCAATTTATTGCTGGCAAATGGGTATAACATAGTGGTTTGAAGGCTAGTGGCAAAGTATAAAGGTTTGTAATTAAATCAGTTAGTATTTTGACACTCCAGTGTGATCCTTTAGTGGGCTTCTTAAAATTAACGTCACACTTATACTTAGTCTAACGCAATGCTGATGTTGCAGATAATGAAGAGCTGAGTTGCTTAAACAGTGTCAGCAATCACATGAGGAGCTTGCGTTATATGACTCACCATGTCTTCAGAGTAGGATTTGACGTGTTTCTTGCCCATTCTTTTACGCATCGTCATTGAGATAGCCTTCATCTTTTTTCCCAGACTTCCTGGTTTCTCACTGATGTCTGCTGCTGAGTCGCCTTCTGTCTGTTTCAAAACACAATGTTTTTATTAATGCTTCTGTATATAAAAGTTCTCCATTCAGTTATATAAAAATTTGCTCTTATTTTACTAGCCTTGGGGTTTTTTTCTTCTTCAGTAGAACATTAAAGAATATCTTTAGCTGAAACTGTGGCCCTTGGTGATTTAATAAAATGCAAGTAAACGGGTACAGGCATTAAAAACCTTGCAGGCAGCACAAAATTAATACCAATGGCTCTTGATTTTACATTAAGGTGTTATAGAGCAAAATGCATGTCATTTAGAAGAGTGTTGAGTGCAAGCTGTTAAATATTTTTTATGCACAACCGCAAACTCACTAATACTTTTTGGTTTAAACTTTTATATAGGTACCTGCATTCAAAATAAGCTCAAATGCACCATTTTTGATGAAAAAGTTTTCCCTACTCAGTTGTAAACAACAGTGTCAGTGTCCGCTCATTTGTCAGTGTACCAACACATACAGTTGAAGTCAGAATTATTAGCCCCCCTGAATTATTAGCCCCCCTGTTTATTTTTTCCCCAATTTCTATTTAACGAAGAGAAGATTTTTTTTAACATATTTCTAAACATAATAGTTTTAATAACTCATTTCTAATAACTGATTTATTTTATCTTTGCCATGATGACAGTAAATAATATTTCACTAGATATTTTTCAAGACACTTCTATACAGCTTAAAGTGAAATTTAAAGGCTTAACTAGGTTAATTAGGTCAACTAGGCAGGTTAGGGTAATTATGCAAGTTATTGAATAACGATGGTTTGTTCTGTAGACTATCAACAAAAAAAAATAGCTTAAAGGAGCTAATAATTTTGACCTTAAAATGGTTTTTTAATAATTAAAAACTGCTTTTATTCTAGCTGAAATGACACATATGACTTTCTCCAGAAGAAAAAATGTTATCAGACATACTTTGAAAATTTCCTTGCTCTGTTAAACATAATTTGGGAAATATTTAAAAAAGAACAAAAAATTCAAAGGGTGGCTAATAATTCTGACTTCAACTGTATGTTGTTATTAGAAGATGCTGTAGATTTAAGGCTATAATGTTGCAAATATTCACAAAACACTTTTCTTATAAAGCAGGTGTTTGCTTCTACATATAGCCTAAAAGTAAAGTAAAATTAGATGCGTTGTTTGTATAGTTTGACCAACAGTAACCTCTGAAATGGATAATCACAGGATATTGTAGGTCAGAAAGAATACACAAACTATCCCACAAAAAAAGTAAAAAATTAAATATGTTGCATTCATAAATAGATGTCTTTTAATTTGATTCATTGAAGCATGTATTAGATAGAAAAATATTACAGAAAAAGTTCATCCCCTGATCGTCAATGTATAATTCGCACCCTGCTCAAGGGTGTTACTTTTGTTTTGCCTTTATATTTGTTTTTATCACTCACAAAGTGCTGGTAGACATTGACTTGCATTTTATAAATCACCAAGAACCAAAGTTTCAGATAAAAGTCTTTTAATTTTCTTTATAAGATGGGTAAAAGGCATATTTGATGGCACAAAGTTAAGTAAATTGATTTTTGTTTGAATTTTTCAAATTGAATAGTTAAAATTTTTGGAGGATCTACCCCAAAAATAGGACAATGAAGAATATGTTATGGAGATGAAAATATATAATGATTTTGCATAAATCCCATGAGGCTTTATATTAATCCTTATTTACTTATTTGTCTTACCTCAGGTTTGCCATTTTCCTCAAGTCTGGAAGGAGAGTTTTGATTTCTGAATGTGTCAAATCTTCCAAAACTCGTGGATCGCTGTGTCAGGTAAATAAAGCAGATCACATTTACAATAGATGTATATTGATAATACACGTTTTATACATTACTTTGTATAAAAAATCATTAATCTGACATCACGTTTTAGAGCACTTCAGTATATTAAACAGCACTTGACATGTCATCATTTTAATGTAATGTTTTCAATTTGATAAAAATGCTGAATGACTCCTAATCTGCTTAAAACCTGTCAGCTCTTCCAGAGGCAAATGATAATTATCCAAATTAAAAATCCATGTAATCTCAAACTAACAGCAAACTGAACTAACTGAAATAAGATTAAAGCAGTAAATGTGACCTGGATGAAACCTTTCATACTTTTTCAGCAACGTTATGTGGTATCAAGTTAAAAATGCTGGGTTTTACACAATTCCTTCATGTTGATCCAAGACAAATCGTTTTAGTTAACTTACATGTAATTAAGTTTAAGTGGACTGAACATAAAACAAGAATTGCATTGTTTCAGCTCATTTTAAATAGGTAGTTTGAACAAGCAGCAAAAATCTTTTTTTGAGTGTAGATCTAAATAGCAAGTTCAGAAAAAAAACCAACAACAATAATACACAAAACCTACCTTAGGTTTAAGACTTTTTGGTTTGTCTGATACATTTGAAGCAGCCCTTTGAAGCATCTCCTTGACTTGTTCGTTCAGTTTTCCCTCAAAATGAAACACTAATCTGAAACTAGCGGTTTTACCTCTCAGCTCGTCAAGTGTAAAACTGCAATGCCTCAGCAGAACAACCGAGCTCAAGAACTTCCTCAAATCACACAGGATATGAGCCAATGAGTCTTCTGTCTATTATCAAGGCATCAGTTTTACAGGGGAAAAAACGAAGTGCTTGAGTCTGCATTTTGTGGCTTACCACTTCACAGTCATTTCGAGTAACACAGATTCGGTAAGTGGGACTCTGTGGCACACACACACACACACACACAAAGTTTTTCCAAAGAGGTGCTTTTTACATAATCAAACTTTCTTGCATCATTTTGGTTTCATGAAGGTTTCATGAAGGCCTGATTAATAAAGGGACTAAGCCGAAAAGTGAATGAATGAATGAATGGAAAAACTAAAAATATACTCGAATGAAAACTTACACTTTTAAAAAAAGGTTCAAAATCAAGGTTTTTGCAGGGAAATCATTGAAGAACCATTTTGAGTTCCCTAAAGAACCTTTCAGTGCACTTGTTAAGAACCATTTGTTTCTTACTTTGAAGAACATTTTAATAATCCAACCTTTTGCAGAATGTAAACGTTTGATTCTTCACCATTTTAGGAGTATTAGGAGTGTGTTAATAAATATTCCTTACTGCCATTTGCCCAAATTGCAAAATCTGGTCTTTGCGCTGGGGAAGTAAGCACACTTGCACGCAAAGGAAGAGGACCCATGCTTTTGAAATACTTCCTGCCTACTTTCACAACCTTAAGTTTTTCTTTGCAAAACTGCAAACTACTAGTTTTATCTGATGTCTTTCTCCAACGTATTTTGTTATTGCATAACATAATGGGTTTAAATCATATATTAGGTGTACAACTAGAAGTAAACCTTAGATGTTTGTTTTCCTATTGGATTTGCTTTGTGTGTGGTTTTTATTTTAATTTTTACCAGAATCAGATTGTGTAATCTTGTGGTTGGGGTTAATTTTGAGATTTTGGGAAACTTGTTTGAAATTAATAATTATTTTTTACTTGCATCAGTGTCACAAGAGGCAAGTGAATTCTCATTTAACTGAATAAAGACCTACTTAAAACATAGATTGCTTTACGAGGCAAGAACTGACCAATAGTGACCACTATTAACAAAACAATACAGACAATAACATCCTAATCCAGCTGTGTGCAATGAGCCATAGCGAAATCCAAATCCAGGATTACAGCAATATAATCTATTTCTTCAAACGCCACAAGCTTTTAGAAATAACCAGCCCTTTCTAACCTTTTATGAAAGCTTCAGTCTATCTGAGCGGGATACATTCTTACTCAGTATGAAAAAAACATATGAGAATATGCGATTAGCACTGTTATTGTACTTGAAAATGTTAGAGATTATTTCAACCGAAGTTGTTTTAAAGGGATAGTTCACCCAAAAATGAAAATTCTGTCACTAGTGAACATGTTATTATGGGATGTGTTGTGAGGAAGCGCACCAAACCAAGGTATTCATACTTCACTGTGTTGTACCAAAACACACGAATTATAACTGAAATTGCTGTTGTGATCCAAATCCTTTCATTCACTTGCTTTCCCGCACTGCAGTTCTTAAGCCATGTAACACGTGTTCATTCATTCACTAACGCTCATGTGTCAGGATGAGTACTACAGTGAACGTGATGTAGACTGTTATAAGATAAAGAGAGAAAAGTCTCAACCAAATCTGAACACTAGTTCTGAACGCAAGAGATGCATTTGAATGCATGTTCATATACCAGATACAGTTATTTATCTCAACCAGTGATATGTAAGTTACGTCAAAAATGTAATTAAGTGCTAATTGTATTACAATAAAATTTGCATTAAATACTTTCTAATTACTTAGTCTGAAAATCCATTAGTTTCAAGCATGTGTAATCGTTTAACCTTAATCTAAGTTATTCTACAAATATATTTTTATATCAAAATACATATGTTTTTTCGATTACTCTGCTTCTCTGAACAGATTTATTCAGAACTGTTACATTTATGCACAGCATTTTAGGCAGGTATATTTTAAATGGCTAATTAAATGACATAATTTTAAGTAATCCCTTACTTTACTGTGGAAAAGTAATTTAAATACAGTAACAAGTTACGTTGTAACCAATTAAACCCAATACTGATCTCAACTAACCTCTTGTGAGTGGACCACTAAAGAAGTAATACTAAAAAAAAAACACTCAAAACATAGTGCACTCAAAAAAATTATTACTGCTGCTTGTTCAAACTACCTCTTTAAAATGAGCTGAAACAACACAATTCTTGTAATTTCTTTGGCCTATTTATTTCTTTTATGTTCAGTCCACTTAAATTCGTAAACCATTAAGTCAACTTAAGCGTTTTTGTGTAGGGACAACATGAAGGAATTGTGCTGGTCCAACTACCTGATTAGGGGATTTGTAGTTACCAGCGTGCTTTTGAATTAAGAGAGGGAAATGTTGACAATAAAAGTAATTTTAGGTGTTTAAAGTTAATAGAAAGACTTAAGAGTTTAATCTTCACTTTAGTTTGAAGATTTAGAAGATTTTCATATATGCTTTGAGTTTTGAGATTACCACCTTGCAGAAGCACGGGCTGCTTTGGGTGTTGGCAGCTCAATTAGCAAAAATGCAGTTTGTTGCTTTGCTCAGTGAGCAATAACTGTAACTCATGTGTATGTAACTCATGAAATATGTAACTCATGAAGTATATGTAACTCATGAAGTATATGTAACTCATGAAATTTGCTTAAAAATAGCTCTTTTAAACTTATTTATTATGTATTTAAACTTTTATTTGATCAAATCATGTTGGACCAACTCCGTTGTATTTAATTGTGTAAATAGGTTTTTTAGTTGGTAAACAAATTTATTGAATGGAAATCCTGCCAATCCATCCAACGAGTTATTTTTTTTTCAAGTGTGTACATCAATAATGACTTACTTTAGAGGCACAGAAATCTACACTGGTCGTGGAGCGCATCATTCCTTTGGGCAAGGAGTCTCTCTTCATATTTTGGCCATTGTTTTTGTCTCCTTGACTTGAGTTTTTGGATGCAGTGCAGTTACAAGTGTGGATGCGATGTTCACTGAGGGGAGGCTGACAGGGGTTGTAGGCTTGAACCCAGGTGCTTTCAGTGGGGTTACTCCAGCGATTTCTGCTGGATGCTGCAATCTCTTTGACCCTCAAACCCTCAGAGTTACAAGATATATCTGGTTTATGTGACCACATCCCAACATCAGGCATTGTTCCTTTAGTGCCTTTACTAGGATCTTTGGGTGACAAAAAATAAATAAATTAAAAACAATCATTCACATATGGGTTTTATTTGCGTAAACATGTATCAATGGATGTACTACGATTACCAGAAAATCTTTTACCAAAAATACAATACACAATACAACATCTGTGTCACAATTTCACGTTCCAAACATGCAAGTCATTTTTAATGTGTGTTGTCTGTGCGAGTAATTATTTATGTGGGAAAAATTTAGCTACAGTGTTTTTCCCTTTTTCAGCAACTGAAATAACGATTTTGTTTGCTTATTGGAATGGATATAACGGATGATTTATTTGCAAATTACTTATATACTTACTCCCAGGGCCATTTATATCGGAGTTAATATTTAGCCTCACCATATTGGTGTTTCGTAACATCTAGTTTTTATGAGGTGAGTTGTTAGCCCAATACTACGTACAATTTAGCTTACACAATTCACCTACTGCACATTTTGGACTGTGGGGGAAAACTGAGCACCCGAAGGAAACCCACGCGAACATGGGGAGAACATGCAAACTCCACACAGAAATGCCAACTGACCCAGCTGGGGCTCGAACTAGCTACCTTCTTGCTGTGAGGAGACATCGCTACCCACTGTGCCACCGTGTCACCCCTAATTACTTATATGCCACATTAAAATTTCTTAAATTCGCAACTTTGAATGGAAACGCAGCTAATGACACATGGGTTTCAATAAAATTCATTATTGTAGCGAAGAAATATCTGCTATTACATCAAGTTTTTAGCTTTGCAAATGTATGAGATTATATTTACCTGTTGTCTGTTGTGTTGGAGTTCCTCTTTGACTGCTTTTCCTTTCTATTTTTTTTACCCTGGTGCCTCTTGGCTGTATCGTCTCTTCATTTACTGTCTCCGTCTTTTAATGAACAAAAAAATCTGATTAATTTAACAGTTTTCTTCTCACAATGACTATTATACACATTTAGCATATTTACAGAAATCAATAAAACGGCCAATAAAATGTCATTCAGTGTAACAGTAGTTTATTTAATGAAAAATCTCAGCGCAAATTTAGTGTAATCACTTATTTTATACACAGGTTAGTAACAATTATTTAATAATTCCTTACATTTATAAACCCCTACTCTTTTTCGAAGGACATCCTGGGATTTTTAACGACCACAGAGAGTCAGGACCACGTCGCTCACTGAGCAGTATAGAGTCCCCTTCACTATACTGGGGCGTTAGGACCCACACAGACCGCAGGTTGAGTGCCCCCCTGCTGGTCTCACTAACACTACTTCCAGCAGCAACCTGGCTTTCCCATGTGGTCTCCCATCCAGGTACTGACCGGGCGCAGCCCTGCTTAGCTTTAGTGGGCGACCATGGGAAAGTTGCAGAGAGCTAGCTGCCTAGTACTTAGTCTATAAGTGTGTTGTTTTATTCTTGCACTGTAAAACCCAACAGTCAACTTTATCAAATGAAATGAGTGTACAGTAGTTAACTCAAAATTGACGGAAAATTAATTCTAAAAAGTTTTGAACTTTTAGGTAATGAGTTAAATACCTCATTACTTCAACTTAAATGGAGTAAGTTCACAGTGCTGATATAGATTAGTTTTTAACTCAAATGGTTTGAGTTGCCTTAACTTATTGGGTTTTACAGTACTCAGTTGGTTTGAGTTCTCTTCATTTATTGGGTTTTACTGTGCTCAAATTGCTTCGTTTACTCAAATAGATTAAGTTCACAGTACTCATTAGGATTAGTTTTTGAACTTAAATGGTTTGTTGCAATCGGTTTCCTTAAATGGTTTGAGTTACCTTAACTTTTTGGGTTTTTACAGAGTAGATAAATATGTTACACTAAATGACAATGGGACATTATTTCAAACATATTTTGACATTTTATTTTGACAAGTTATTATTAAACATTAAAGATTTGCATTTATGCATATGCTTTTTATATATTTTTTTAAAAAATAATTTGAAACATTTATAATAAAAATCGTGTCCAAATGTTAGCATATATCATTTCACAATTTATATAAACAATATAAAATCCAATGTGAGCCCACATAACCAATTTAGCAGTCTCAACAGAATCTAATGCCACGTGGGCATAGGGATTACATGGGCAGAGCGTGCCCCTCACCCAACCATCTGTACAGACACAGTCAACCACAATACCCTATTTGGATATTGTTGTTCAGACCCCGGTGAAACAAACATGACGATCATTTACATTCCAGCTGGCACAAAGCACCTGGATATAGAGACTTTGAACTTACCATGTCATTTTGCCTGCTGCTTAGCCCATCAAGGTTTGGCTTACACCCCTCATAATAGACCTAGCAATAAAGAATACACAATTAAATGGAGGAAGTGATGCAAAATTATGTAATTATAAATGTATAAAAAATAATTAATAAATAGCTTTTATAGAGCATAAGGTCAAAGATATGAAGAGTTCAGATGCAAATGTATTTTGTACGATTCCTTAGATTTGTAATCTTTATATCAAAGGAGAAAATTATTATTTACTTTAAAGGCTCTCATAGGTAAACTACCATCCTATCTTTCTAATTTGCTAACATTTCACATACTGTAAATAACCAGCGCACTAGATCTGGTTCCTGTATTCGATTAACAGTCCCAAGGGTATTGTCAGAACTTGGCAAACATGCTTGGAATGACCTGCAAAATCAGCTTAATCTTGACACACTTTCGACTCTAAGACATTGTACAGAAGATGTTTAAAAGTACTTAAAGGATACTTGTAATTGTTTTTATGATCTGACCTTCTTACAAGTGGTGATTTTGTAATTTTGTGGTATTGTTTTTTTGTAATTTTTATGTGAAACTTTGTGCTTCCTGCCGTCTTGACCAGGTTTTACTGGAAGAGGAGCCAGTACTGTCTCATTGTGATCTCCTGGCTAAATAAAGGAAATAATAATAATAATAATAATAATAATAATAATAATAATAATAATAATAATAATAATAAACCTCTAAATGCTGTCTAAAATTTTCTCATAAAATTAGCTTTTTTCTCAGCCTCCTATATGTTTATGTTCAGTTATTTCACTTTTAAAGGCAATGAAAAGAATTTATTTGTCAAGATAAAAGTAAAATTAGTGAGCCTACACACAGGAGTAGGAGAAAACAGCTAATTTTAGAAGAAAATATCAAACAGCATTTAGAGGTTTTTGCATCTGAACTCTTCATATCCTATTTTGGTGTCTCAAACAAACAGAAAAAAAGAGATTTTACATACAATACATTTCTATATCAAATCATTTTTTTAAATATGATTTCATATACATAGAAAACATATTTACTTTAGCCAAATTGGGTGTAATGATGTAATATATAATAATAATAATAATAATGATGTAATGCATATGAAACAGCACACCTCCTGTAAATTATTTTTTTTGAGTTGAACAAGTTGTAAAGTTAATTTGATTCAGCTTATAAACATGAGGCCAACAACATTTTTCACAGTATTTTCTGACCTGAACTTATAGAATTATTCTTACCTGAATGTATAGAAATATGAGTGAATATAGAATGATTTTTGTACTGAAAAATGGATAAAACCATTTTCAAATGTTTTTCAAATGTTTAAATGTTGGTTTTAAATAACAGTGGCAAAGTATAAAGATTTAAATTGACAATTAGTTAGATTTTAAGGCTCTAAATAATAAAAGACGACGCCTTGGTCAAAGTTTGTGGACGTTAAATCAGGTTTATTTTGTACATTAACATAACGGATATCCATACAGCAGTGGATATTGTGAATCCTGTCACATTTGCATGCAAAAATAGTGCAAAGTTAAACGAGCACGCTGTCTGTGTGCATGCATGAACTTTGCAACGACATTGTGTGTCGAAAGGCTTGAATTGACTCCACAACAAATACATTAAATAATCATTGGGAGAGTAGTGTACTGCAGTATTTCTCACAAATGTTATGTGAGATCTGCTTCGTTCATGTCTGTCACTGTGCTGTTTATCTGAGACAGAGATTGAGGCACACTATGACAGGCACGTGAGAACAGTGGGCGGGGAGAACTAGCATAAAGGCACAGGCTATAAAAAGAGCTACATTGTGTTTAAAGCAGACAATTCCAATGTTCTTAAAGGTATAATAAACAATCTGAACTCTGAAAAAGGGGGAAAATAGATGCCCTTTAATGTCATCAGATAATTTTGGGGTATATAAACTATTGTTACACTGAATGACATCTTATCATGTCTTATTTTTTCATTTTTGACCCTTAAATATATCCAACTCCAAAATAAGTCTAACTTCGTGGCATGCAGTAAGTTTGATATTTTTGTGACCTGGATGGGCTGGATCTTTTGCTGTGGGTTTCTTGCGATGATCTTTATGTTTGCCGTTGTCTGGTTTTCTGTCCTTTTTACGGCTCTCATCAGATCTGAAATACAAACACATTTGACCTATTTAATTTTCAAAAGTCACTGTGCATTTTTTGGTTTTTATTTGGGAATTTATTTTATTTTTGAATCTCTGAATATTTAAATGACAAGGGTTAACCAACGCAAAGCTCAAAATAGTTCATTCCGTATGAGAAACGTTATGTGGTTTTGCACCTCATTTCCTGTTTTGCTGCTTCACGTATTTTGATGAGGGGAAATACCATGTGGCAGGCGGATTTACTCTGCTTAGTCAAGGAAATGTGATGCATCCATACAGACTGGTTCAACAACATTATTACCAGCATAAAATTCAGATTATAGGCCTGTGTTGACTCTTATGAAAAGAAAAAAAACAAGATAAGTTATATTTAACATTAGTTATGCTGATAAAACTCAATTATGCAATAAAGTAAATACTACAATAAAAAAGTCGTATTTCCACATTAATTCGGGTAAGAATAAAAATATTTGCAATCAATTAAATTAAATCTTGAACGAAGTACTTGGAATGTACATTTACAGCAATTCTATGAGGAATTCAAAGATATAAAAGTAAAATTCAACAACTTACTAATATTGGTGTTCACATCATGCACTGGGGCTTTTTGTGTTTCTTACTGTTTTCCAGTTGTATTTACACTGTTGATTTATTCATTCATACATTCATTTTCAATCGTATTTCCGGGGCCGGGTCGCAAAGGCAGCAGTCTTAGGAGAGAACTCCAGACTTCCCTCTCCCCAGACACTTCCTCCAGCTCCTCCGGGGGATCATGAGGCGTTCCCAGGCCAGCCGAGAGACATAGTCCCTCCAGTGTGTCCTGGGTCTTCCCTGAGGCCTCCTCCCGGTGGAACATGCCTGGAACACCTCCCTATGGTTGGCGTCCAGGAGGCATCCGAAACGGATGCCCGAGCCACCTCATCTGATTTTGCCTTTTGGCTCAGCTCCTTCTTTACTTCAACGGACTCATTGTTGAATAATTCAGTATATAATATATATATATTATTTATTTATTATTATTATTTTTTTTTTTTGGTGGCGGTTCATTCTGCTGTGGCGACCCCAGATTAATAAAAGAACGAAAAATGAAAAGAAAATGAAAAAAAAAATGAATGAATGAATGAATATATTTTTGGTTAGATGCCATAACGGGCTGTTTTTATGGAGTTTTCTATGGGGAGAACAGGCAAACTCCACACGGAAATGCCAACTGACCCAGCAGGGACTCGAACCAGTAGACCTTCCTGCCGTGAGGCGACAGTGCTAACCACTGAGCCACGGTGTCGCCCTCCACATGTTATGATAAATCATGTTGATAAATCAGCTTTTTTTGATGAATTGGACAAATTATTCTGAGACTAACGAGCCTGATCTCACAAGGAAACTAACTAATTTACGTTTTGTCAGTTTAGTAGCTAATTCATACGAATTAATGAGTCCAGTCCTATGACAATGGAAGATTTTTAAAAGGAGTGGTGGCACCAAACCCCACCCATAAACCCAACCATCATAGGAAGATTGTAAATCGCAAATCGTACTAAAATATACAAATTAGATCATATAAATTCATGCTAATTAGCCACTAAATCAAAAAGTTAGGAATTGGCGTGAGATGGCGTTGGACTAACACACCTTTATTAGCTGCTTGTTGCCACCTACTGGTGAACACAATGCAAAAAAATGCAATTGTTAGTGTTTGTTTGAAGTAGAGCTGCACAATATATAGTTTTAGCAATGTTATAGCTATGTGCACACCCGCAATAGTCACATCGCTGGATATGCAATGTTGAGTCTAAATTACAGTTGACCAGGAGACACAGAATGCATGTATGTGATTTGTAGAGTTTAACCATAATAGAGTGAAAGTTTATAATTTTTCATCTGTTTTTAAGGCCTGTGAGCATTTCAAGAGAGTTTAAAACATTTGGGCACTAGAAATTGCAAAAATTACACAAAAAACCCTTTTCTTTCTTTCTTGTCTTATTTTTAGTCCAATGATCAAAATATTGAACCAAAAATAAGATTATTTTACTCTCCCCCAGTCCCCACTTTGCCAGATCATTTTGCTTGTTTTAAGGAAAAACTCAATTAATTTTGAGTTATTACTTCTGCGAGTGAAAGCAAAACAATATTTTTATTTTATTTATTTATTTATTTATTTATTTTCTATATTTGGTCTAGAAATGAGACAAAAACTCTAAATTAGAAAAGCATTTTTTGCAATTAGATTTTTCAATTTCTGTACCTGAATACTGTTAGAATCCCCAGAAAAGTGGAATAGAGCCTTTTAAACCAAAATAAATCAATAAACAAATGATAAAAACTGGTGAAAATATTCATATTTCAATATATATTGCAGAAAAATAAAATATCGCAATATCAGATTTTTCCAATATCGTGCAGCCCCAATTTGTATATATATACTGTGTATGTATGTATGTATGTATGTGTATATATATATATATATATATATATATATATATATATATATATATATATATATATATATATAAAATTTATTTATTTATTTTTTCTTTTCCAAAACTGCAGTTTTCATAATTGTAGTGTACATCAATTTAAATCCAAATTATAAACTGTTTTCCGGTACTTGTGCGACAATTTGAATGCTTTAATCACAAGACTAACATTGCTGGTTGAAAAGACTAAAGACAGAAGCTAATTAATAACCATACAAGATGACCCCTTTTTCTTTCTCTTTCTCTCTCTGGGTCAAACGCAGAATAGAACGTACAGTTGTGATCGTCAAAGCTTTAATAAACAAACATAAATTGTGATCATTTAGAATTAAAAATACACAAGCGTCTAAATCTAGATTACGATATTTTAACAATTTATTGTACAGCTCTAATGACACCGTCTTTCACAAGTCCTCCACAAGTCTAAGATGCTGGATTCTAGTGCCCTATTTAAAATGAAGACCCTGCTGTTTCTTAATTAATCCTGTGCAGGACAAGCAAATGCTCTAAGTGAGCTGATGTCTGCACACTTGTGCTTGTGCTGCATCTATTCACGACGAATGGGATTTGATGGAGACAGGCTTTCTGATTGGTCAACAGTAAGTGGATGTTGCTTGCCTGTGTGTGTTTTATAAATCAAATCTAGTCAGGCTTAACCTACAAATCCTCAAACCGGTTTTACCTTCATTCTGATTGTTCCTCAGGAGGACTAAATCTTCCTGTTTTTTGGCAGCCGGCCAGACAGAATTAGTGGTGAGTGTATTATCTGCGAAAGGAAAAGCAAAACCAGTATGGCTTTATTCATTTAAGGTTCATTCCACCCATGTACAATTCTTTTAAATATTTTTACTCCCCTCCGGTGGCAAGAATAATTGTATATATATATAAAATATATATAGGCCCCCCTTTTAAATTTTTTTTTCCTTTTTTTAAATATTTCCCAAATTATGTTTAACAGAGCAAGGAAATTTTTACAGTATGTCTGATAATATTTTTTCTTCTGCAGAAAGTCTTATTTGTTTTATTTTCGGCTAAAATAAAAGCTGTTTTTCATTTTTATTTAAAACACCAATTTAAGGACAAAATTATTAGCTCTTTTAAGCTATATATGTTTTTCAATAGTCTACAGAACAAACCATCCTTATACAATAACTTGCCTAATTACCCTATCCTAGTTAACCTAATTAACCTAGTTAAGCCTTTAAATGCCACTTAAATCTGTATGTAAGTGTCTTGAAAAATATCTAGTAAACTATTATTTACTGTCATCATGACAAAGATAAAATAAATCAGTTATTAGAAATGAGTTATTAAAACTATTATGTTTAGAAATGTGCTGAAAAAAAATCTTCTCTCAGTTAAATAGAAATTGGGACAAAAATAAATATAAATATATGTAGTTGTTTGTATTTTTCTTCACACCCGTATATTTCATCATCAGTCTGTTATTGTCAGTCAAGCTGGTTTCTTTATATAAGCTTGACAGGATAGCAAGGGTGTATTATTGCGATTAGTAAAATGTAAAATAAATCTCTTTAAATATACACTCAAAAAAATATTTAGGCCTAACAAATATGATTTGTATATTCTGATTGCATATACATTTTTCATCTATTTTTATTACATACTTTTGAAAATAACTGAACTAATAAACTTTGTGACTGACATTTGTTAGTTAAACATAAATGAAACGAATAAGAACAAGATTTATGTAATAATATCATCAATAAATCCAACTTGTTTTAAATGCTTTTTATTAATTTATCTATTGTGTGAAGTATGGAGCTGCGCTAATTTTGCCCCTGAATATTAAGTAAACCAATCTTATATAATTTAGCTTATTGGATCTGGCTTTTTCTAGATATATTTATACCATCTTCATATCTTTAAAGGATTAAATCTAATAGTATTCGATTTTAACAGATTTAGGGTGATTCTAAGGAATCTGACAACATACATTAAAAAACCCTGACAAATTAAAAATCAAAAGGTTACAAACAGTTAATAATGATAAAGCTCGTGATTACGTACCTGAAGTGTCATTTTCAGAAACAGATTTTGGTAGAGATCTGCAACACAAAGGAATGTTTTAAAATGTGCAAATAATTACAGAGAGTACATTTCATGAATACAAATCACTTTTACTTTTACTTTGACTGGAAGTTCAACATTTTTGTTGTTTCAGCACAGTGAGCTCACCTTTGTTTCTTTTTTCTGTTGTCTGAGTTGATTTGCGACATTTCCTGAAAATGTAGATACAGCATGAAGCTGTTTAGTACAGAAATATAACATGCATAACATAGTCATGTATCATTGTATGTGGGTCAAAGACAAATGGGCTTTCAACGATCAAAAAATCAATAAAACCGTAATGCAGCATTAAACTTTTTTTTTTTTTTTTTTTTTTTTAAATATGAATATAAAAACGTATTTAATGTAATTTTATTGTTTTATTTAAAAATAATTTTAGCAAAAAAAAAAAAACATTTTAACTGAGGTTATGGAGGATACTCACTACAATGTCATTCAGCTTAGTTTATGTACTAATTAATATTGACAGGCAGATTTAAATCAAGAATTAATTGATCACATAAACTGTCAATAATTGTCATTTTTAATCTTTGTCACTTTCCTTCAAACCACATGGTTTAAAATATTTTCCAGCAATAATATAAATATAATATTAAATTAAAATACAACTTTGTATGAGTGCTTATTCTTTTATATATTTTATTAAGCAGGTCAGAATAAGTATGTTAGTTTATTTTTACATTAACACATCTGTTACTCTGAATAACAACAGAACATTTTCTCTCAAATGTTGACAATAAAAGGCCTTTTTAACATTACAGTAGGCATTTTATATGCATTAATATAATTTCTGTGTGTATAAAATCACCTATGCATTATATTTGATGCTTTTGGTGTCTTGACCCGCATAACTAATTAATTAACCACATAACTATAATTAATTTCATGTTCTTATTTCATGTTTCTCTCTCATAGAAAAGCCTCAAATAGGTCTAAACGTATTTCCATATGGTTACATCACAATCTATTAGTAGCAGCTTTTCATTTAATGGAGACTCATCATGTCCAAAGCAATGTTATAACATAAGTCCAGATGGCCGAAACATTTCCCATGATGACAGTGCTGGATGCATATAACATCCAGCAGTCATTTGTGTATTTACCATAGAGCAGGAACGTCCTGCACTGCTCCGTTTGGTGTTGTCCTCTAGGAGAACCGCTGGGCTGCAGGACCGGCTGGGGATGGTGTAAACCTGAGCCTCACATGAGTCCTGCACCGCCTCATACAGGCTGTCCATAGAGCCCTCCTAAAACAACAACATGACACTTACAACCTGTGCTGCTAATGAGACGCTTTAAAATGACATGAGTACACACGTGTTTCCTTCTCTATTGTGATGAATATCCCAGTGAACGTTTTAGTCTTTTTTTTTCCCTCAAAGTTGTGTGTATCACATGGTTCTTTTAAGAAACTAGGAACTGTGAGTTATAAACAAAAGATTTTGAAAGCCTATAAATTAGCAATTGTGAGAAAAAACAACAACAACATAAATCTATGGGCGAGGCAGGGGGGGGTCTGAATCGAGTTATAAACAAATGGAAACAAAAACGCTGAATCATAAAAGTCAGAACTGCAAGAAAGCATATAATATACAATTTTGAGAAAGAAGTTTGTTGTTTGGAGAAAAAGTCACAATTTTGGCTTGCGAACTTGTTACTAAGAAAAAAACTATAAATCTCTAAACTCAGATTTGTTTTATTCCGAACTTGGATCTATTTTTTTTCCATCTAATTGCTCAAAAAACTTATAATACTGGATTTATATTGGAATATTAGAGGAAATCGCGATACTGTGGCTTAGTGGTTAGTACTGTCGCCTCACAGGTCATTCAGAGAATAAAGTCAGAATTTTGATATGTAGCCTACTATTAACATGCAAAAAAGAAAAAAGAAATTAGTTTTGCGATTATATATAAACTCAGAATATTGGGTGTATTTTTCAGGAAATTGTGAAAAAACGTTAGACATAAGCTAAGAATTTCTAATTGATATATTCCAGTTGTTATAGTTCTTATTATTTTTCTTCAAATTGCCTGAAAAAGGAAGACAGGCTCCATTTCATTTAAATTCTTATTCGGTAAACTGTTGTTACAAACGAGAAGCAAAGTTTGATGTACAAATGTATTAAAATAACCATTGCTGTTATACTGTTGATACTGAGTTGTTAATATTGAGTCTTATGGCGATGCATTTTAATTTGACTTCTCAAATGTATGACGAACAACTTAGCTAAATTTAACTTTAACTTTGCTTAAAATGATATTCGTACTGTTTGTTTGTTTATTTCAAATATTTTTTACACCAGACTAAGATCAAATAGTTGTCAGAGTAACCTTCGAACTACTAGAACCCCCTGCTAAACACCCTAATTAAACAAAGCATTTATCATACATTTGAAATACATTAGAACGAAAGATAAAACCAGAGGCATTAGTTTGTTTACGAAAAGTCAGATCAGCATGAATTGAAGGAAACGAGACCACCATTAATCCCAAACTGCACAAAACAATACAACATCTGTCAGAGATGAACTCGGGTCAGTCCACACGTTTCACCACTGTGTTTTGTTTGTCTAAAATAAAATAAAATCAATTAAAATAAAATGAAATAAAATAAAAACAAGAAGTAAGAAGAATAAAAGTTTATGTTGAATACAAAGGCTTCAAATCTAAGCCAAAATAAACACTGACTTGACTTCACAACTAAAAGGAAGCATAACATAAAATAAAAACAAGAAGAATAAATATTTATCTTTAATACAAGGGCTACAAATCTAAGCAAAAATAAACACTGACTTGACTTCTCAACTAAAAGGAAGCAAAACAAAAGGCCATCCGACAGCATCTCAGCCTGGTTTCTGATCTTCATGCGTTGCCACATGTTTCCTTCACACCTCCCAGTAGGTCACATTTGATCCACACACTGTCAGTCAACAAACCGCAGAGCAGAAAAGGGGAATCACGTCTTACCAGAGAGAAGCAGAAAAGATTCATTCTGGAAAGTCTGGTTTGTTTCCAGCGCAGGATGAACAATGGGACGAGTCGCAGCAGAGCGAGAGCAGAGCTCTTAGTGTTTCAGGCTGCACAGATTAACGCTGAATGACATCCTTCCTGTAATCCAATAGATGTGGAGACCATTACCACTGCAGGCAGCCCCTCCGTCAGGAGCTGAACTCACTAATGCTCATGTTGTTTACTTACTGGCCTGAGAGCTTTTGTTATAAAATCACTACAACTGCCGATTGCGTAATTTACTGTAAATGCATGTCGGATACACACATTTGAACAATTTAGAGAGGTATAATGATGTAAAAGTTGAAAAACTGTAGCTCTAAAACAGGTTTGGTTGCTGTTTTTCAGACAAGTGTTTAAGAATTCAATATTATCATGTGCAATTTTATTCATTTATTCATTTTCCTTAGGCTTAGTCCCTTATTTATCAGGGGTTGCCACAGCAGAATGAACCACCAACTATTCCAGCATATGTTTTATACAGCGGATTCAACCTAGTACTGGGAAATGCAATTTTATATTGTAATAAATACCATTTATTATAAACATAAACTATAATATAAACTTTTGGACCCAAATATTTCCCAAGTAAGTATGAAACATATTTGAACACTTATTATTTTTACATAATAATTTACTATATACTTACTATAAAAATAAAAATGACTCAATATTTAAAATGCTTTGTGTTTGTACTATATAATAACATATGAGGTATAATATTAGTATAATATGTAGTGTACTGAACAATTATAATCTAAACATGTAATATAAACACATACATAATCCTATCATTTCTTTAAACAGGAAACTCTGACCTTGTTTCATGGTGGAGATATAAAAATATACTTAAATACTACAGTGATATTTTATTAACCATGCACCATGTTCTGGCTCCATCCACAGGGAAAAAAGGAAATGAAGGTGACATTAATGCATAGCTCTTAGGAAAATTCATCTTTCAAGTACATTCAAATAGCTTGACTGCACTGTAAAATATATATCTAAAATGTACTTAGTGTAGAACCATCTGAATTATCTATAGCTGCAAGTTAAAGCTTATTATCCTTTAATTTAGTTTGAATTAAAAGCCCAGGTTACACACATTTCCTCTTAAAGGGGCAGCTCATCCAAAAATGAAAAGCTACTCATCATTTGCAAGTGGTTACAAACATGATTTTTTTTTCCCGTTGAACACAAAAGATCTTTTATAGAATGGACGTCAACATCAGGTTTAAGCATTCTTCAAATATCTTCTTTTGTGTTCATTAAAATAAGAAACTGGTTCGTAACAAGTGGAGGGAGAGTCAGTAATGACAGCATATTATTTTCTGGGTGAACTACACTCACCGGCCACATTTTTAGGTACACCTTTCCCAACTGCTTGTTAACGCAAATTTCTAATCAGCCAATCACATAGCACCAACTCAATGCATTTAGGTATGTAGACACGGTCAAGACGATCTGCTGCAGTTCAAACCGAGCATTAGAATGGGGAAGGAAGGTGATTTAAGTGACTTTGAACGTGGCATGGTTGTTAGTGGCAGACGGCTGGTCTGAGTATTTTAGAAACTGCTGATCTACTGGGATTTTCACGCACAACCATCTCTAGGGTTTACAGAGAATGGTCTGAAAAAAACAAAACATCCAGTGAACGGCAGTTCTGTGGGTGCAAATGTCTTGTTGATGCCAGAGGTCAGAGGAGAATGGCTAGACTGGTTCGAGCTGATAAAAAGGCAACAGTAACTCAAATAACCACTCGTTTAAACTGAGGTATGCAGAAGAGCATCTCTGAACGCACAGCATGTTGAACCTTGAGGTGGATGGGCTACAGCAGCAGAAGGCCACATCTGGTGCCACTCCTGTCAGCTAAGAACAGGAAACTGAGGCTACAATTCACACAGGCTCAGCAAAATTGGACAACAGAAGATTGGAAAACGTTGCCTGGTCTGATGAGTCTCCATTTCTGCTCTGACATTTGGATGGTAGGGTCAGAATTTGGCATCAACAACATGAAAGGATGGATCCATCCTGGCCTAATGGCCTACACAGTCACCTGAGCTCAATCCAATAGAGCACCTTTGGGATGTGGTGGAACGGGAGATTCACATTATGGATGTGCAGCTGACAAATGTGCAGCAACTGTGTGATGCTATCATGTTAATATGGACCAACATTTCTGAGGAATATTTCCAGTACCTTGTTGAATCTGCCCAACCTGGTACTAGTAAGGTGTACCTAATAAAGTGGCCAGTGAGTGTATATCTTTAAGTGCACAGTTTCACTTTGATTAACTCAAAAAGTGTGGCATGCCATGTTGTAATAAAAACTTTAGTCAGAAAACCTACCTGAGGATGTATCGCCTTGGCATATGACATGACCTGCAAACACAGCAAATATATCTAGGCCAAAGCGCATGTGATGTGTTGTCAACAGCCCTTAAGTCGTTTATATCTGGAATTGTCTTGAAAGAGGCCCAGAGGATTATGGAGCACAGCGAACAGTGTTTTAGACCTCAGGACAGGAGGTGAATCTGCTTGAAGAAAGTCTAAGCTGCTGCGAAAAGTGGGTCAATATGAAAGCAAGGTGTTCACGGCTTCTCTCTGCCTGTGCATGCAGATGAACGTGAAGGTCATCGGACATTTGATTTGCTCTGGTGATAATCTGCTTGTTTTGATTGTTGGACGTTTGCCAAATTATGCAATCTGTTCATTTCCTTTATGTTGTTATGAAAAGGGCAATTCGAGGTGATGGCTGGTCTGGCAAAGAAAGCACAACTAATGCACTCAAATAATGAATGTGCTCTCGTAAATTTAACGATTAGCCCTTTGTATTTACAAATGCATATTTTAGTAATGTAATTCAAGTAGCATGTTTGATAAAGTCAAATCAAAATGAGGTCTGTTTCATTTCTTAATGCACATTTCTGGTGATACTGCGCATAATGGATTGGCGTAACTTATTCTATATTTTAAAAAAGTAGATAATTTGAATAAAAGGTATGCTGATGTGGTGGGGAAGGCATGATCGAACACCCAAAAAGGGGGGAGAGCAAGTGGAGACACCAGCGGCTGGTCAGTGGTCCAATCATAAATAATCAGTAACACCTATATTTTCAAGAGACACCCTCATAAGAGTAGGAGAAGAGGGCAGCCAAGAGAGAGGTGAGCCTGACACGACTCGACACGCGCACACACACGCACAATAGCACAGCACAGAAAAAATAATAAATATTTGTGCTTACCTAATATCGCCGACCCTGTCTTCTTCTTATTCCTGGGTTTTGGCACCACTGTAGTAAAGTTCGTTTTGTGATTATTTGTGATTGGACCGCAGACCAGCCGCCGGTGTCTCCACTTGCTCTTTTTGGGTGTTCGATCATACCTTCCCCACCACAGCTGATAACTCACACAAAACAGCTCATTGAAATAGTATATTGTACCAGTTTGCATGCAAACCAGTAATGAGTAAATGAGTCTTCGTGGATTTTTAAATGCATTTATTTTAAGTTAAATTTTTGGTAGAGAATCAAAACATTTTATTTGCATTTCTGACTGGAAGTATTTCATATGTTTTACTAGTTGTCATATTAACTGTGGTTGTTAACTTCTTCTTCTACACAACAAGAGAACACATTTACAGTTGAAGTCAGAATTATTAACCCCCCTGAATTATTAGCCTCCTGTTTCTTTTTTTATCCAATTTCTGTTGACCGGAGAGAAGATTTTTTCAACACATTTCTAAACATAATAGTTTTAATAACTCATTTATAATAACTGATTTATTTTATCTTTGCCGTGATGACAGTAAATAATATTTTACTAGATATTTTACCAGACACTTTTATACATCTTAAAGTGACATTTAAAGGCTTAACTAGGTTAATTAGGTTAACTAGGCAGGTTAGAGTAATTGAGACCTATGGTGTAAATGCACAGCAGTTTCTCCTCATACATTTTCAAGCTAAAAATGAAGGTTTTCTAAAGTCCAAATACAGTGCAAAACACTTTGGGAGTGTGTAATCTGTTAAACGTTACTGCGCTTACACCTTCTGCAATAACTATTGCAACAAACAGTTGCATCTCAAGTTAGCGAAGACATATGACGCGTTCTGGTAGTTGTTGTGTCCCATTACTCTGGGGAATATTTTCATCTCTTCCCATTCACACTCTGTTTCAAGGGCCAAAGGGAAGGGATGGGCATAAATTAAGGGTATAAAAAATAATTGGGATTGAATCTATAAGCTGCATCGTTAATAACAGCATTATCTGATTTCTACTGTACATATGGGCTCTTTAAGAGAGTAACACCCACATTTTGACCAACAGTAGCCAAAATGAGTCCCTACCAAACATTTTTCTTTATTCAGTTTCAAGTTTAACATAAATTGTGGAAGTAAAATAGGTTGCAAACTGGAATTCACATCAGCTGTAGCCAAGACAAGATGGCAAGGTCATTTTCTCCTCCCTTAGTTCAGTTAAACTCCAATCAATCATTGCTCTTTGTCCTGTTTCTCCTCTTTTCTTCCTCTTTCTTGACGAATCTTGGATATCTCTCTTTTTCTTAATCAGCAAAAGAGCTTCAGATTCTCAGAAACGACAGCTCATTCAATTTCTCATTTCTTAGAACTTGTAAATTGACAAAAATGCCATGTCAATTCAACACGCAGAGGCCTCTGGCTCTTAATCTTTTGCTGTCCATTAGAGAACATGACAAGATAAATTGCTGTCCCTGGCGCTGTGTGAAAGAAGGTGCGCAGGTTCCCAGCTGCTTAGTTTTAGGAGAAGAAAATCCTCAATCGCTTTAATAACAAACCCTGCCCTCATGGAAATGGAAATAAAGAAGGGAGGATTATTTCAGAGCTGACCCACATTTGCTTGTTTGAATTAAGATTATTAGAAGCAAATTTTGTGTGTGTGTACAAAAAAGGAAGGTATTTTTTTGTGTTGTGTTTGTTATTGAGTGCATCTACACTGAAAAAATAAATAGAATTTTCAGTCAAAATTGACAGTAAAAATCACAACAAATGGAAGGAATAGAATAGGCAGGTAAATATAATTAAATGTGAATACTGCAAAAGCATTTTATATAAAGAGCCAGACACAAATAAATAAATACCACTACATAATAATAATAATAATAATAATAATAATAATAATAATAATAATAATAATAATAATAAAAATAATAATAATACATGTATAAAAATGTAATTGTTGTTGTTGTTATTATTTAACTATTACATTTTTATAAATTTATTATTATTATTTAACTATTACATTTTTATACCTTTTATTATTATTATTATTATTATCATTTTTATTATTATTATTATTATTATTATTATTATTAACTATTATTACATTTTATACATTTATTATTATTATTATTATTATTATTATTATTATTATTAGAAGTTTAAAAGTTATACAAATATAAGTGTAAAAAGTATATCTTCAAATTATTGTTAACTAAAACATGTTATAAATTTACATGTCATACCTTTTATAAACAACAGTTTATGTAAAATGTTCCAAGCAACTCATTGACTCTCATAGAGTTAAGCTTGTTTGCAAACAAGCTGGTAATTTAAGCTTTAAATCAACTTTAATCAGCATTTGATATTTATTTTTTTTGCATCTCATGAGAGATATGCATATTAAAGCCACATTAATGCTTGGAGTGCATGTTTAGCTTCCAGTCTTCTCATCTGTTAAAAGCAGCAGTTAATCCAGGCACATATGGCATCATAACATCTCTCCTGAATGACCTACATCTCTCTGATAACACTCTAGACTAGAACACACACACATATACAGCATTTTACTGAGCAGATTTTATTTCATTCATAAACCAAATCATCATACAGAAACCCGAAGTTTTAGACATTCCTTTTAAGAAAGTAAAGCAAATCATGTTGAGTCAGATGGAGTAAGGTCATTAATTCCAATATGTGACTTTTCTCCCCCTCCAATGCTATTATAATGAACATTAGTGTCTGATTGGCAGGACAGGACTGGTGGCGATGAGAGGTCAGTCACACAGATCAGAAGTGCAGCAGTAGACGTTCACTCCAGGCACACAGAACTCCTCACAAGTGCGGGTGAACACAGAGGCTGCGATTTAGAATATAACAAGAAAAATAGCTCAATATCCTATTTATTTAAAAATAAATATTTTTTAAAAAATTGGAAATAAATCAAAATAGTAAAAAAAAAACATTTTATTTCAGTTAGCTGAATAAAAAAAATAATATTGGAATTCTTGTTTGATTTAAATTGTCATGACTTTTTTCATAATATTGTGTTAACAGCTCACAGCGTCCTTTTTATGTCTCAAAATTCAGTTTTCGTCTCACAATTCATTTAGTTTGTAATGCGAGTTTAATTCCGAGTTTATATCTTGCACTTCCTGTTTATATTTGGCAATTTTGAGTTTTCTGAGTTTACATCTATACATCTACATCTGTATTTAACAGTTCAGAGTAGGGATGTCTTGATCCGATACTTAATACATAAAAAGAAACAGATCCAGGATGTTCCTTATTTTTTAATTTAATTTACCTTATTTTAACATTCAACAACTCTGTTAACAAACAGAGCACTTCTGTGAGGTAGCTTGAACAATCAAGTAATAAATAACATAAATTCTTCATTTTTGGACTTTAGTGCAACAGTAAATATAAAAAATCTCATATAAAAACAAATAGCACCTTAACTTAAAATACCCGTCAGGCAATCCCAAGTTTACATATCTTACAGTTTGCTATGGCAATGTTGTCATCATCGACTTTATAATATGTTTAAGCTGCTTCCGTGTTCTACTTTGCCAGCATTTAACCAATAGCATCTCTGCAACAAAGTGATGTCATGCCGCACGCGTTGCTGTTTCTGTGTGAAGTCAAGAAAGAAGTCTAACTCTGTGCCACTGCATAACTATAGATGTGTTAAAAAATATTGTAATACATATATATTGGAGTCCTGATCGGGAGGTAGCATCCGATTTCAATCGAGTCTAAAACCAAGTGATCGGGCCCAATTTCCGATTTTTACGTGAGTGGATCTGGACATCCCTAGTTCAGAGATTATATCTCACAATTTTAAAAAAGTAGTTATCTCAAAATTAAGATTACATTTTTTTTTTTAAGTTTACAAAGTTTAAAATCTCTCAATTCTGAATTTAAAGTCCTCAATTCTTACAATTCCAAGTTTACATTCTGAGTAAAAAGAGTGGCAGAAATAAACTTCCATGAAATGACTAAAATGAAAGAAATGACAAACAAAAATGTAATGAAAACAAGACTTTAAACACAAAAGTAGCAATTACTAAAAGCTTAACTACAATTAAAATGAAGAAAAAAAAAAAAAAATATATATATATATATATATATATATATATATATATATATATATATATATATATATATATATATATAAGCTGTGTGTGTGTGTGTGTATATATATATATATATATATATATATATAATAAATGATACTACTTGCTGTTCACTTTTGAATTGATCACTTACCTGTTGAAACAGTCTTGCAGAAATTGCTTGAGGATGGGCATTCAGTGGGGGTCTTGCAGTCCCCGTCCACACATGTGTAGCATGTCAGCGAGTGCACTGATGACAGATTACATTATTATTATGAAGACATCATTATGAAGACATTGTGATAGATAGATAGATAGATAGATAGATAGATAGATAGATAGATAGATAGATAGATAGATAGATAGATAGATAGATAGATAGATAGATAGATAGATAGATAGATAGATAGATAGATAGATAGATAGATAGATAGATAGATAGATAGATAGATAGATAGATAGATAGATAGATAGATAGATAGATAGATAGATAGATAGATTTTCATCTATACCTGAGGCACTGCAGAGGAGCACAACAATAAGAGCACACACTAGAGTCTTCATGATGAAGCTGGTCTGGTCACGAAGAGGAACATAGTTCTTTATACTTGCTTGGTTACACCTTTTTCTAAAAATACATTCCTACTAAAGCATACAAGTAATGCTGCATGACAGGTTTCATGTACTGTAATTAGATACAGATCTCAGCTTAGTTCCCGTAGAAGGAAGTTAAATGATTTGTTTTCTTCAATTGTTAAATGCTTGAATCAAGATGCAAAGTTCAGTCAAGTTCTTTTAGTTAACTCTTTTTTTTTATATCCTGTTCAACCTGTTTGCTGCCGCCATGATGTTTTGCTTATTATAACCTCCTAGGGCTTGAGTGTCCACATACGTGGACACCACATTTTAGCTCTTAAGTGGCTATTTAAAATACTTTAACCCCCGGTTTCACAAACAAGGTTTAAGGCTAGTCGTGGATTAAATTGCATGTCTGAGCTGTCTCAACTGAAAATAACTTGCAGTGAGATGTCTTAAAATATGTCATTGTCATTTTTTGTTTACAGGTGCACACCAGTAATGTATTTTTCCAAGGCTGTTTTTAAAAATGTGGCTTAAATAGCCTAATTTAACTAAGGTCTAGTCCTGGCTTAAGCTAAGCCCTGTTTGTGAAACTGGGCCTAAATGTTTTATATTTTGTTACAGACATACAGTGTCATCCTGCAACTGTTTTGCAGCATATGAAATGTCCCAAAACCTATTTTTAACTGTCCAAAATGGGAAAAAATGTTGTTTTTACTCTCTGATAGTCAAAGCAAGTAAAAAGTAAAAAAAAAATTCTCTGTTATATATGCATTAAAAAACATTCAGGAAAAAGTGTTTTATGTAAATTCGGACCACGAGTCCACATATATGGACATAATTTTTCTCTAAAAGTAAATCATATCATAACATGATAGCCCAAATAGCAAAGATAAATAAAAAATGCAAGTAAAAAAAAACCCTTGGGCCCTAAGAGGTTAAAACTGAGATAACTATCTATTTACCAGCATTAGCATATTCTACCACAATGCACGACACTTACAGCAAATAACAATTTACTTTTTTTTCAATTATTATTTTTTTCAACAATTTACTGTCACTTTTTTTTTCAAATATCATAACAACTAACTTCCAAATCGGTTTGATTCTAATTTGATATAACTATTTTGTGTAATTCTTGAATTATTGAACACCATTATTCTGTGAAATAGGCATCTGAAGTGCAGAGCCCTTGAATTTATATTCCTCCAGCATTACTAAACCTGTCAGGTAGCATAGAAAGCATCCAATTAATCTCCACGCCAACAATCCTCTGGTGTTCCACAGGGATCTGTACTTGGACCGTTTCTCATTCTAAACTAAATCACTCAGTTATTTCATAACCTCTCATGGCCTCTTACCTCTTATTAAAAATGCAAATCTCATCTCAAAGTTGAAATTACAGGCCAGCTGGCAAAATGATCTCTGATAGCATGTACCTCAGGGCCATGAAGCCAAGTGAATTCGGTGCTTATTAGAGCTGCGGCACGGATGGGTCTTATGGGTAATCTGTCTGAAGATTACTATTTTATTGTTTTTAGGCTCTGGCATTTCTATAGAAGTTTCTGATTTATTGCTTCGAGAAGAAACAATAGAGGATCAAGAGATGCTCAGCTATTGAGTATAGTGAAAGTGACAGAATTTGAAGAATATTTTCCTTTCAAGAAACCAATATATCAGAAAAGTTAAGTTTATTTTTTCATAACTCTGCATGTATTTTTCATTAATGCTTAATAAGACCCTTTAAACTTTGTCAGAGCAACTATAAGTGTTTACACTTGTTCTTATTTTGATGCACTTGCTATAATACCTGCTGTAAATATTGTTATTAATGAGAATAGCATTAAATATTTAATAAACTTGTAATTTAAATGTACTTTTAGTAGAAGACTATGTATTATAACAGGAGTTCCCAAAGATTTTAGCCTGCGACCCCCAAACAGTGGTGTAAAGTAACCAATTACAACTCAAATTACTGTAATTGAGTAGTTTTCCTCAGGAATTGTAATTTACTAAGTAGTTTTTAAAACGTGTACCTTTCCTTTCCCTTCTGTACATTTTTAATGTTGTATCAGTACTTTTACTCCACTATTTTTCTTCAACCTACAGACACTACTTGATTTTTTGATTAGAGTCCAATCAAATAATAATAATTTTGCATCGTAACGAACAATTTCAAGACATGAAAGTTTGGAAAGTATCCAAGAAGATGTCCAAAATCTTTACACACAATCACCCTGAGACTGTTTAGACTGCTTCACTGATGAGAAGATGAAGGATGTTTACTGTATGATGACTGAAATGCTCAAATGGCCTTAAACAATCACTAAATGAACTACAGAATGTTACATTTTCCCCAAGCGGCAACCACTCTCCCTCGTGAAGCAAATACGGAAGTAACTGAAACTGCAATTCATGAAAATTCCGCTAATCCTGGCTCCATAATAGAGCAAATTTTTATTGAGCCCACTGTTAAAATGGCCAACTTTACAGCAGAAAAAAAGGTGTTTACAGCCTGGTACAAAAAAGATTTTGGTTCATATAGTTAATATTACCCTTCATGACATTAAGGGCCTCATTAAGGGCGGGGCCACTTGAGTGACATCTAGGTCTCGCTGGTCGCTGTCTCGTCATCTCAGCTGATTCCGGCTAAATAGCCGCTGAACTCAGCATATCGTATTTTTGTTTTGCTTTATGTGGCTTTACACAGTCAATTGCGTTTTGGAATTATTCCCTACAATTATCAGATGATATGGCATGCTGTGCACTTAATTGTGCTCACAAACCATTCACATGCCCTCCATTTCCCAATTGAGTGAAATTATATACTTATCATATCTATAATTTATTTGTTTATTTAAGATCGTTTATCATTTATATTTTTCTTTAGAAGAGGAGAAAGCACTCCAGAATTTGACAGATTGATTAGCTGTAGGCTCTAGAACAGTCATCTGAAACATTGTCATACAGTGTTTTGCCTGGATTTCATGAATAGCCTTGGATTTACTAACACAGACTATATTTGAAGTGTTTGGAAGTATTTTGTGCTTTCCTCCTGTAGAAAAACGTCATAAGAACAATGTTTAGTAATTCAATGTATTACAACATGTGTTTTAAAAGACTAAACACTTTATTGATATAGTACACAACCAAGCACATGTGGTCAGAACACAAACGAGTCACAGGTACTGAAGTATTAAGCATTTCTCCTAAAGAAAAGCCTGTCTAAGCAAAATGCTAGCAGGCGTCTGTAGCTCCGCTCACGCTTCGCCTCTTTGCCCTTGTTTGGTATCCCCCGGTTGGTGCGATGACGTGCGAACAAAATGGCGATGGTTGGCCACGCCTAGCTTCTTTTGCGTTCTCCAGAAACCTATCGGTGACGTCACGGATACTATGTCCATATCTTTTACAGTCTATGGTTATCACACACATGCACAAACTGCAAGTAAACACATCAACCTTTCACAGCATAATACTTACTACCCATGAGTACTTTTAAAAGGGCTACTATTCTTTTTACTCTTGAGTATGATTTTTTCAGTACACTTTCCACCACTGCCCCAAAATAACAATTCCAGTGACTCGCGACACCCACTATACCTAAAGGTGGTTATAAACATACAAACATTGCACACAACGTGCACACACACCAATAGAACTATATGAACAGGAGCATATTGACAACACAAAAAAATGCAGCAGTCTAACAACTATATCATTTTTTTTATAGTCATTATTCAATTGTTTAGGAGATTTGGAGATCATCCTCCATGTTCAGTTGTGGCGTTTTTTTATGTATGTGAGTGCGTAAAAGTGTTAAAGTTTAACATTGTGTCGTAAAATTAATACGTTATATTCAGGGCTTGACATTAACTTTTTTTGATCACCAGCCACTGTGGCTAGTAGATTTCCAACCTTACTAGCCTCCATTTTCACCAGCCACAATTTTGTTGTTGGGAAAAGATATTTTATATGCATAATTTTGACTTTGACATGCTAAAGTTACTTGATTTAAATTATGTGTTATTTCCACATGCCTCCTCATTCATTTTACTTTTTTGTGTGTTGTGTATGAGCTTGCTCTATGTGCATGAGCAAATCGGTTGTGGTTTCATAGTGTCGCATTGCTATTAGTTTTTATTTTACATGACTTTTCAGGGCTCAAAATGAAGGATTTACCAAATTTATCTCTGACCACACCAAAAATGGGGTAAGGTGGGTTGGGGGATTGTTACGGCACAAATTAAGCCCTGGTTATATTAATGGCACTATTGCTGTGTCATTTATTATAACATAAACAACTCAGGGGTTGCAATCCAATGGGAAAAAAAATGAAAAGCTGAAAGGCTGATGGCTTGTTATTTCCATGTTGTTTTTTAATGTAGCTATTAAATACTCTTTTGTCTTCTGTAGGTTATGGATAAAATATGATCATTCTAATAGTTTAATGATATAAATGAGATTTTTAGATATCACCAAGCAACCCCCGCTCATTGTCTCATGACCCCTACTTTGGGAAACACTGTATTATAAGATGAGACACATAGAAAGCAAACAAACATACAGTATAGTCATAAAAGTCTTGATCCACTTCAAATGTTGACTACCATACAGTATATCTAAAGGAACTGAAATCATAAGGTAAATGCAGTAACATGGACATAAAAACACAATGGTTTAACTAACACAGACAGCAGGGGGCAACAAAGATATTAAAATGATTTACCACATTTTACACTAGTTGTTATTATGGCCTTTGCAAAGAAATGGAAAGATTTGATATAAAATAAAACAATGCTGGAACACATAAATTAATGTTTATTTTTAATAACATATCAAAAATTTTGTAAAAACATGCATTTTGATTCTAGATGCTAAATATATACAGTTGAAGTCAGAAGTGTTAGCCCCCCTGTTTATTTTTTCCCCCAATTTCTGTTTATTCATTTATTCATTCATTTTCTTTTCGACTTAGTCCCTTTATTAATCCGGGGTCGCCACAGCGGAATGAACCGGCAACTTATCCAGCACATGTTTTATGCAGTGGATGCCCTTCCAGCTGCAACCCATCTCAGGGAAACATCCATACACACTCATACACTACGGACAATTTAGCCTACCCAATTCACCTCTTGGACTGTGGGGAAAACCGGAGCACCCGGAGGAAACCCACGCGAACGCAGGGAGAACATGCAAACTCCACACAGAAACGCCAACTGACCCAGCCGAGGCTCGAACCAGCGACCTTCTTGCTGTGAGGCGACACCACTACCTACTGCGCCACTGCGTCACCTCCAATTTCTGTTTAAAGGAGTTTAAAGATTTTTTTAACACATTTCTAAACATAATAGTTTTAATAACTCATTTCTAATAACTGATTTATTTTATCTTTGCCATGATGACAGTAAATAATATTTTACTAGATATTTTTCAAGACACTTCTATACAGCTTAAAGTGACATTTAAAGGCTTAACTAGGTTAATTAGGTTAACTAGGCAGGTTAGGGTAATTAGGGAAGTTATTGCATAAAGATGGTTTGTTCTGTAGACTGTCGAAAAAAATAGCTCAAAGGGGCTAATAATTTTGACCTTAAAATAGTTTTAAAAAAATTAAAAACTGCTTTTATTCTAGCCGAAATAAAACAAATGAGACTTTCTCCAGAAGAAAAAATATTATCAGACATACTGTGAAAATCTCCTTGCTCTGTTAAACATAATTTGGGAAATATTTAAAAAAGAAAAAAAATCAAAGGGGGTTTAATAATTCTGACTTCAACTGTAATTATTACATTTTGTATACATTTATGTTATATACACTCAAAACAAATATTTGTTGCTTATTCGAACCACTTGTTCAAAATCAGCTGAATCAACACAATTCCTTAGTTTTTTTTTTGTGGACAACTCAATTGTATTATGTTCAATCCACATAAAAAAAAAAAAAAAACTATTAAGTTAACTATTAGTTATCATTGATTTGTGTTGGGACAACATGAAGAAACTGTGTGGGATTTTTTTTTTGCAGTGTATAAAGCAGTGCGTAAGTGGAACCTAAACTATACTCATGCAATCCATTTAAAACAAAACATACATACACTACTGGTTTAAAGTTTAGGGCCAGTTTTTAGAAAAGGGTCAGAAAATTATTCTGTCCATCAAGGCGGCATTTATTAAATGTAAAATAAATTGTTAAATACTTCTTAAAATTTTTAATTACTGCTTTCTTATTGTATGTAGTTTCAAATGAAATTATTACTCCAGTCATTATTGATTGTATTACTAATACCATTACTAATAATAATAATAATAATAATAATAATAATACTAATAATAATAATATTAATAATAATAATAATAATGAATATTAGAGTGATTTCTGAAGGATCATGTGACTCTGAAGACTGGAGTAATGAAGCTGAAAATTCATCTTTAAATCACTGGAATAAATGATTAATTTAAATTATAAACTACTTTTGAACAGTTATTTTATAGTGCCATAACATATTTTACCACAATTTTACAATTTGTACCACATTTTTGATTAAATAAATGCAGCTTTGGTGAGCAGAATAAGCTTATTTTAAAACATTTAAAAATCCTACTGACCCCAAGCTTTTGACCGGTGGTGTATATGTTGTTGTTAGCATACCAAAATAATTAATAATAGGCTACTTAAGATTATTATGACTCAGGTTGAAGAACATTAACATTCTTTAACTTAAACATCCATCCATCTCTCTCTCTCTCTCTCTCTCTCTCTCTCTCTCTCTCTCTCTCTCTCTCTCTCTCTCTCTCTCTCTCTCTCTCTCTCTCTCTCTCTCTCTCTCTCTCTCTCTCTCTCTCTCTCTCTCGTTAGTCATCCATCCATCTATTTATTCATAAATCACTCAGCCATACTCCTATTGATCCATTAATTCATTTTTTAATAAAAGCAATTTATTGGAAAGCTTGCGGTTCATTCCTACACCACTCAACCAAATGAAACCTTGGGCTCCAGATGTATTTTTTTTTTTGCTGCATTAAATGAATTGCTAAAAGTTCCATTTAGCAAGCAAATTGATTCCTGTATAAATAATCACTTCAATAAACATTTTGGGATTCGTTTGGCCTCTGTGAATTCAGGTGACAGGTGCTCATGACTTGAGATTTAGAGCTGCTAGTTTATAAAAAAAAAGAGCCCTGTGAACTTTAAAACAGCACATTTTATAAACTTCTTTACTGCTCTGAGCACAGACTGTACGTACTTCCAGCTGAGTCTAAGCAAACAAAGTGTTGTGTTTTATGGTTTGGAACTATGCGCTGACAGTGTGACCTTCTGAAGGTGATCTTGCTAGTCTGCAGTGACATCTCATAATTCCCTCGGCAGAAGATGATGTTCAGAACAGACTGTACGTCTTATAACTTGCAAGAATATAAATAAAACAAGTGCTGTAAGAATACAAATGCCTGCATGTAATTTCTAATGCAAATACTTTGCAGTTTATTAGGATGCATATTAAATCTCATGGTCATTTTTCGAATGCCCTTTGTAGATGACAAATTCAGAGATTGTTGTTATTAGTGATACCGGTGGTCAATTAGTGAACTGCAGTCAGCAATTTATTACTTGTGCTTGTGCTCGTTCACACGTAACAGAGACTGACTGCTATTTAGGCCCAATCCCAATTCTATTTTTGTACCCCTTCCTCTTCCCCTTGGCCCTTGAAACAGAGTGGGAAGGGGAAGGGCTTCAAAATTTACTCCTATGGGACAGCACTACAGCACCTGCACACATCATCATATGTCATCGTGATCTCATGCTTCATATCAGATTGACAACGGCGACTGCTGTAGTTATTCCAGTTGTGTTATTTTTTGGTATTTATCTTCAGGAAATCACTGAAGCCAACGATATCATGTTATCATGATGATATAATGTGGCAATAAGATCGTAACTGTACTGTGCATTTACACTCTGGCCATATTCATCAATCTAAACACAAGAAAACAACATTAACATTATAGCAGACACTGTAAAAAGGTCATTCCCAGCCACTAGACTTTTCTGACAGGGGATTCGAGTGTCATCGAGTGTCAGATGTGAAAGTATATTGTGGGACTGCTATATAGGAGTTATTCTTAGGGATTACAGATAGCAAAATTTAGTGTTTTTATTTTAGCTTTTTTTTTTTTTTTTAAGCATGACGATAAAACACGAACACCATTATGAGTATATTAAAACATATGCTTTTTTGTCGTACAAATTTGTGCATCTCCTGACTTTCGGGTGCAGCTATGCTGTTGTGTGGCTGGTGTATTCTGGGAAATTTTTGTACCCCTTGGTTTCAAGTGCGGTATCTAGCCCTTCCCCTTAGCCCTACGCCTTCAAGCTAAAGAGAATTGGGACTCCCCTACCCCTTCACGTGAACTCGCAAGGGGAAGGGCTAAGGGGTAGAATTGGGATTGGGTCTTAATTTTTATTTCTTTTTTTGCTGGTAAAAATATGTTGGAAATATCTGCATCTACACTGCTGATGCATTTACATTTAGATGATAATGTAAATATGTGTGTCAGGTTTGAGAAAACAGTGGTAAGAAAGCATCTGACCAACGATATGGATATGTATCCACATGATCTCCAATTTATCGGCATCATGTCAACAGATTATATTATTAAAATAACACTGATTATTAAGTATGTTCAAGATAGACTATTTAGAGCTGGCTCTATGAGACTATAGTTTGACTTAATCTCTTTTCTTTGCATTGGCACATTGATGTAACTGTATACAGAACGGCATGATCCTGAACATTATAAGAATTTATTTTGTGTAAACGTTACATCCTTTTGATTTTCCAAGCAAAACTGCCAAATTTATAAAAAAAACAGTTTAAACAAGTTAAAGCAAGTTTTTGTAGTTAATGGAAACCACCAATTACACTACACTAACCATAGTTAAAAAAAATATTTTGAATATGTGTATGTCTATTTGATTTTGGTTTACATTATGATAAAATTGAGATTGATTTAATTAGACCAAGTTTCAAAACAACAACAAAAAATGTTTAGAGGCATACAGTATGTGCACAATGTAATCACCTATGGAATTAATTATGCGTGCACTTGTATATTTGAAAAAAGAAATCGGGCCCCATGTAAACCATTTTGTGTCCATCCATGCATTACATTTCCCATTACCCAACTGGGGAGACCAGCTGGTTTCATCCAAGTGGATCCTAGCTAAGTCACCCAAGTGGGCCCCACATGAGATGCCCACCTAAATTTACTTATGTGGGTCGAAGCTAGGCTACCCAAGTGGGCCCCAAATAAAATGCCCGATTTAAGCCGATACTCGCTCAGTACCCCTGTAGCCCATGTGAAACCCATTTGGGCCCCACATTACAGTGTTTTCTCCAATAGTATATGGATGCAGACTTTGATATGTAAGCTGAGACTGCATATTTTAGAGATGCAGTGCTAGACACAATGCACTCAATAGAGCTAGTGATGTCACTATGAGGGCTAGAATTAGGGATAGAGTTAGGTGTGTGCATTAAAAGCATTACATGAAGCTTAGCTTACAACTTTATGGAGTAATTACATGAATAAATTATGTAAATTACACTAATACAGTATTTTTAAATTAAAATGGCAACATTTGACAAACGTGCATTAGTTTACATGACATTATGCTCATTTTATGTCTATTCATTATTAAATAGTTATCAAATATTACATATTTAGGTACTTATATCTTACCTCCCACAGTTAACAACTGAAGGGTCAAGCATTTCGATACAGATGAATTGTTTAACTTTTAAATCTTAATCTTTAAAGCAAACAGAGAGGCGTGTAGCAAAGCACTTTTATACTAGACTGCAGTATTGTTAATGTCCAGCAGATGCTGCCATTGAGCCAATCATTTGTGTAAGTGCTTCACTTGTCTTCATTGCATTTCACGGCTAAACAGCTAAAATCTCTCCAGAATGCAGCTGGTCAGAATAATCTACAATTCTCATTCCAACAACCCAACAGATTGCTTTGCCACTACATTTCTGAAATAAATGACCCCATTTGCAAACTCAAACAGACTGACAGGGCAAGCAGTCTGATCCCGCTGCTTAAAAAAGTCATTTTTTTTCTTCCAGAGAGCAATGTAGCGACTGGACTGGATAGCAAAAAAGCTTCCGATTTTCCCATCTCCCTCGGTAAATTGCAGAAACAGAGTGTCCTCCATTAGGCCTCATAAATCTGAGTTGATGTGACAAAGGGTAATGAAGCAGCTTTCTAATCGGCCTGCCCACGGCCCCTCATGTCACACTGCAGACCGGCCGCTTTCCAAATGCAGGAATGGATGTGGTTAACAGATTACCCACCCAGCTAGAGCTAAACAAACAAACATTTATTTTTAGTAAAAAAAAAAAAAAAAAAAAATACGGCAGCAGTCTAAAAAGTGACTAGATTTCCTATTTTTACTGGAACAATCCCATACTTCATCTCTATTTCAACATCCCGACTGTTTTGTGCCATTTTTCACTTTTCTGAAAAAAAAACCTTAAGAGCTGAGTCCTAGTGATAGACTTCTGTTACACAAAAATAGCCTACACAGTGGTAACCAGTCATGTCATAGTATTTTTTGTAGAACAAAATCACCATCCAATCACATTTTCATATCCCATTATTCCACTCTCAGAAATCTGATCACCCTGTGTATATATCAATAATGATATGTGAGGGACGGCTTTGCTAAATGCAGTTGAAAGTTGGTAGCATTTCCAGAAATCAATAACAGAGCAACGCAGAAGTTTAATGAAAGAAGACTCTGTAATGATCCTGCATAGACCCGAAACTGATCCTCTCTGAAAAGAGTCAATTTCGAAATGCAGTTTTATTAAGGGTCTCTGTTTATGAGAACAGGAACTTCCTATAAATTTAAAGGAATAGTTCACTCAAAAATAATACTTGCTGTTCTTTTGCTTTTCCATCCAAGATGCACAGCTTGTGACCCCTTTTGTCTTCAGTAGAATATTAAAGAAGATTTTTAGCTGATGTGGTATTTAATGATTCATAAAATGCAGGCCACTGATAATAGCGCTGTGAGAATCCTAAACAAATAATACACCTTACACAATATCCATGGCTTAAGTTTAATCCACACCTTGATAGACATACTTGATGCACATCGATATGTGACAGGAAGTTTGAGCTCCAGGTTATTATGAATGGAAATAATGTTTTAAATAATGTCTACACTTGCACAGACCAATTGTTTTGCATTATAAAGGCCAAGCCCAGGACTCATCAAGCCAGGTTGATCGCTGGACAGCGTCAAGTTGTCGTGAGCATTTGTCAAGCTAGTTTGTTTTGTGTGTTTCACATGCAGTGGTGGATTTAGGCATGGACAATATGGGCAATTGCCCAGGGTGGCATCTTGCAGGAGGATGGCTTGAGGAGTTGAGCCCTTCCCCCGCTCTTAATCTTCAACTTCCACTTACCATACCCCCCAACCATGCACTACAGTTTTGACTCAAGAATTATCAGACATATTTGATAAGAAGTACTGTTTAAATGGTATTTAGATGCTGCTTTGTTTATGGTTTGTATGTGTGCAGCACTAGTTCCAGTTTCGCTTTATGGAATGACAATACAGATACTGTCACCTACTGGTATGGAAAGATCTCTCTTTTTGAATAGTCTGTTCTCTGGTGTGCTTTTCGCTTTACACGCAATCATCATAAGGTATCTTTTTTGTTGCTGCTAGAACTTTGACGTCGGCTTGTTGTGTCTGTGTCTGTCATTTTCAATTTTTTTTCCAAAAGTCATCATCCACACTGAAATGACTGAAAAAGCTTTCATCTTTGTATTGTGCATGCATTAAGACAAAAGACGTTTTGAGCTATGTCGTTTCTGCTTAGGGTTTATTTACCTTTAAAACATTAGGCAATATGTTGAGGGAAAGGACCATCCACATTGTTGCTCTGAATAACAAAGGAGTATAAAGCTGCAAACGCGAGCTAGAATATAGACTGGGAAACGCTGATTAAACATATTGTGTCCTTTGAAAACTGACATTAACAACTCACTTAAAACTGTTGGGTTAATAATAACACAACAGGTAACCCAATGATGGGTTGTTTTGGCATGGACCTGCTGTTGGGTTATTTTAACCCAATCTGTTGGGTTGTTAAGTTTAATCCAAGAATATCAGTTACAAAAATAACTTAAATAACTTAAAAGTGGCTATATAATACAAAATTATTGTTATTATTATTATTATTGGGCTGATGTCTCCACTGGGTCCTAAAGGTGAGAATGACTACCGAATATCTCAAATATGTGTGTCATTTCTTTAAAAAAAAACTGTAGAAATGAACACGGAGGTAGAGAAATCGTTTTTTTATCCATATATATATATCTGCTATGAATAGCCTGTTTGTATCATCAAATTACTGTAGGAGTGCTGGTGAAATGGATATAAAAAAACATGACACGGAGAGGTAATTTGATAAAAAAACAACAACAATATTATTGCGTTAGAGCTTAAATAAACTTTATAACACAAAAACAACATTACTTATGCATATTAATACAGCTGTTCTGTGTCTGTTAAATCAGTTGACTGTTGAAATTACAATTTTTTAACCCAACTGGTTGAGTTATTAAATAAATAACCCAGTAAAGGTTAAAAATAACCCAACAGAGCACCAAATATTTAACCCAACTGGTTGAGTTATTAATCAATAACCCAATAAAGGTTAAAAAAATAACCTAACAAAGCACCAAATATTTAACCCAACTGGTTGAGTTATTAATACATAACCAAATAAAAGTTGAAAATAACCCAACAAAGCACTAAATATTTTTAACTCAACCATTGGGTTAAATAAATAACCCAACGTTTTTTAGAGTGAATCATGTCTAAATTGAGAGCATCCAAAACAACTACTATAAAATATCTCCCTACATTTTTAGCTGAATTGGTTATATGACTAAAAATGTGTCATTGCTTTCGAAAGCCTCAATTTTTTCAGTCCACACTGTGGCTGGCTGCGTCTAAAATTGCCTACTACTCTGTAGGTACTGCATTTGAAGTTAAACATACTACTCGGCCGTTAGAAAAGTATGTTCTTGTTTGAATGTGAGCATTGTGGAACTTGGACGTACTGTTTCCACCATTTTGTCATCATCACATGACCTACATGCATCAGTTGCATCACTTTACTCTCATGCATGAATTCTCTCGTGGGGCATCATTGAATAGTGTAGCGTCCATCTGATGCACACTTCAGAATCTCGCCGGAAGTAGTAAGTCATCCAGGTTTGAATCCAGGTTAAAATTCTATGAATTTGGACGTACTACTCAGCTTGCATACTGATTTTAGCGTACTATATACTCAGTTAAAATGCTTGGGTTAAAAATACCCTACATATAACCCAACTATAGGTTATTATAGCACCTTCCCAACTATGGGTTATTTTAACCCAATGCATTTTTTTTTTGATTAAATGTTAATTCTTTTGGTATTACTATAGCTTCTATTACTAGTTCTACTATTCATTTTTATAATTATGGCTGTGTAAATAAATAACATACAGTTTTCAAAAATATTGAAAATGCTTTATTTCCATTACATTTTATGTTCCAGACACTTAAGCGTTTTTATTCGTTTAACATAGATCAGCTATGAAGTGCACGTTAGTGAAGTGCTGGTGAAACAGATATAAAAAACACAACACAGAGAGGTACTTTAACAAAACAAAAGACAACAACATTATTGCATTAGAGCTTGAATAAACTTTATAACGCCAAAACAACATTAGAAGAAGAAAAAGAAGAAGAAAGAGCTTTATTGCCAGGTATGTTCACACATACGAGGAATTTGTTTTCGTGACAGAGCTTCTACAGTGCAACAAAATTACAGAGACAGGACAAAAAAAAAAAGATAATACATTTTAAAAAGTAGTGAATGCAAATATACAAATTGACAAGTGTATGTACAGGTATATTACTATATACAACATTATATGTGCAGCTGTTATGTGCAAATTGGTATGTAAAGTGTGTTGTTAAATAGGTGTATATGTGTATAAAAATGTATAGCAAGTAATGATGTTGGTTCCACAATTATTATCATCAAGTGTTCATAAGATACGCATAATACAGCTGACTTGACTGTTATAATAATTTTTTTTTTTTAACCCAACTGGTTGAGTTATTAAATAAATAACACAATATAGGTTAAAAATAACCCAACAAAGAACCAAATATTTAACCCAACTGGTTGAGTTATTAATAAATAACCCAATAAAGGTTAAAAATAACCCAACAGAGCACCAAATATTTTTAACTCAACCATTAGATTAAATAAATAACTCAACGTTATTTAGAGTGTAGTATGGAAGTATGCGATTTCAGACGCAGCCTGTGAATCGGAAATTGTATTTTCAAATGTATCACTTTATCAAAGAGAGCGTTTCCAAAAAGATTATGTTATCATTGCCTAAAAATGCCATCTTAGTGTGGGCGGCATTTTTGAACACAAACGTACAGTATTAGTCTGGGCATGACCTAATTCACCTATGACCACTTGTTGAAATGTGGTCATCATTTACTCATCCTCCACTTGTTCCAAACCTTTCCAATGTTTAGAATCACTTGAGTGTGAGTAAATGGTGAAGTCATTTTCATTTTTGGGTGAACCGTCCCTTTAATGCGATGCGAGTCATGTTTTACCCTCTCAGGAAGGTGTGTGGAGAAACTGCAGCATGATGACATTAAACTCTGGGCTTGTCCCACACCGTACATGTGTTCCTCTTGTCCTTGTCTCTGAATTGGAACAGAGCTTACTACAGCGAGAGCTGGCTGGCGCTTTATCACATAAACCTTCGCTATACCTAATCAAATAACCAGCCGGGCGTGAAACCATATTCCACTCTGTTCACGTAGCCTTGCGATGAGTGCCTTGCAGAATCAAACAGGACACAGGATTAAGTGATGGAGTCGGAGTCTTCCAGAGGGCCTTGTGCTACAGCGATTAGGCGAGAGGTATTACAGAGATTGTGGGTGGTACAATACATGAAGAATGGGGACAGAAGCGCAGAGTAGCTCTCCAAGACCCGTCAGGTGCTCATCTGTTGAAATATCACCTCGTGGTTGTTTTTGTAAAGGGATAATGAGCGGAGCTTTTATTTACATCAAATTGTGTACTCGAATGTGATATTGGAGCTGGATTTGGTCTAAATGGAAATAATGTCAATTGGAAATGTTTAAAGAGCCCCTATTATGCATTAAAAAGGATCATATTTTGGTTTTAAGGGTCTCCAACAACAGGCTGATATGCATGCAAGATCAAAAAACACTTTCATTGTCTTATAACATGCATTTATTTTTACCTAATACCTGACTCCCATATGATTCATTCAGCGATTCATTTGGAGGAAGAAACTGATCCATGAACTGTGTTCTGTAAAGTTCCTGTCAAGTTCTGACAAAGTCCCATACATCAATAGTCTTTTCTGATCCTTCCTTTAACAAATGGCCGATGAATCCCCCATTGTAAGCATGTAGATTGCTGTAGAATTCATCAGAAAAATGATGGGAACACAGCACAAGACTGGGGTTATAATGCTGAGGTATTTTTGCAAAAATAAACTTCAACCACTGACTCTTCATCTTTGGGTAGGGAAAATAACACTAACTTTCCCTCAAACTTCAGAGCACAGCGTCTATGCGACATGATTCAACCGGGATCTGCTACAGTGTTTGTCTTCCGCATTTTCTTTCTACAGTGTTTGTGGGCGGGACCGGGGGTTTCAATTTTCCCGGGTCCATCACGCCGACACAGCTAATGACTTGTGACAGCGACGATTCATTCAAACTACTATGAGTTGACTTTTTTTTATAGATGAATCAATAGTTTTAAACACGGCACACTTTCAGATTTTAGCCTGAGCTGGATATTTCACTTTACTTCATTATTAATTCATTCATTATATGAAATGTATTTTTATGAGTTCCCCAAAAATGTATTTATATAGGCAGTGGGGTCCAGAAAAAAATTTATAAAAATTATTTATTAAATTATATATACATATTTAAGAATATATTATTATGTATATACGCATATGTATATAATAATCACCACCATTTTTGTATTTATATATTTTTTAGTTTCCTATTAAATTTACGTTAAACATATTTATGACAGGGGCAGCATGGTGATGCAGAGGGTAGCACAATCACCTCACAGCAAGAAGGTCGCTGTTTCGAGCCCAGCCTGGATCAGTTGGCATTTCTGTGTGGAGTTTGCATGTTCTCCCCGTTTTTGCGTGGGTTTCCTCCAGGTGCTCCGGTTTCCCCCACAAGTCCAAAAATATGCACTATAGGTGAATTGGGTAAGCTAAATTGTCCGTAGTGTATGAGTGTGAATGGTAGTGTGTGGATGTTTCCCAGTGATGGGTTGCAGCTGGAAGGTCATCCGCTGCGTAAAAACATATGCTGGATAAGTGGGCGGTTCATTCCGCTGTGGCGACCCCAGATTAATAAAGGGACTAAGTTGAAAAGAAAATGAATAAATGAATATTAATAATAATCAACACAATTTTTGTAGTTTCCTATGAAATTTACATTAAACATATTTAAGACAAAAAATATTCAAATTATTAAGTGCTTAAATGTTTTAAATGTAATGTAAAAGTATTTAAATGTAGAAAAAATATTATGATCAAATCTAAAATAAAACATGTAATCAAATAAAAAAAATTACATTACAAATTATTATTTTTATTATTGCATTTTTTATTTAAAAATTAATTAACATAAACATAGAAATGAACATAAATACAATACAAATAATTTACAAAAATAATATTTATAAATGATACAGTTGAAGTCAGAATTATTAGCCCCCCTGAATTATTAGCCCCCATGTTTATTTTTTCCCAATTTCTGTTTAACGGAGAGAAGATTTTTTCAACACATTTCTAAACATAATAGTTTTAATAACTCATTTCTAATAACTGAATTATTTTATCTTTGCCGTGATGACAGTAAATAATATTTTACTAGATATTTTTCAAGACACTTCAATACAGCTTAAAGTGACATTTAACGGCTTAACTAGGTTATTTATGTTAATCAGGCAGGTTAGGGTAATTGGGCAAGTTATAGTATAACGATGGTTTGATCTGTAGACTGTCGAAAAAAAAAAATATCTTAAAGGGGCTAATAATTTTGTCCCTAAAATGGTTTTTAAAAAATTAAAAACTGCTTTTATTCTAGCCGAAATAAAACAAATAAGACTTTCTCCTGAAGAAAAAATATTATCCGACATACTGTGAAACTTTTCTTGCTCTGTTACACATCCTTTGGGAAATATAAAAAAAAGAAAAAAAATCAAAAGGGGGCTAATAATACTGACTTCAACTGTACATGTGTTCGAAGACATCTAAACCTGAAATTTCAACAGCCAATACTTATAGACAGTTTTCAGAGTCACATGATCTTTCAGACAGATGTTCTTTGTCAAGTTAATCCACAAAATGATCTTTGCAACATTATCTTCATCACAACATAAAATAAATTAATAAACAGCATGACAAACCAAATGCAAACTAAATGCATTTTCACTAGTGGTCTCAAATGTTTACACCCTGTTAAATATTTTCCAATAGTAACTTTTCCCAAGTATTCACTTTTTTTGAGAGAGATATTTGACACTTGCAGTGCTGAATAGCAGCTAATGACTCAGTATATCCACATCCCTTTCTTTGTCTAGCTGAACTCTATCCTTGCACTCGGCTGAGAGACTGTGAGGGGTCGTGACCTCGCTGGCCTTTTGTTCCCTCAGTGAGTTGGGTTACAGACAGAGCCTCATCAGCCATGCTGTAGATGACCTTCTGTACTTCTGTCCCTCACAGCTATGCAGGGCCATTGGCCTCTCTGCCTCTCCGTTAAAGCTGCCTTTTATAGAGCTACATGCTGGGAGACAAACACAGACAAATAGCCTTGTAGGTTTTTTTCTACACAATAGTTAAATCAACAAGTGTGACCAAAGAAAATGATGTATTATTTATTTGAAGAACGTTAACTGAGTAGTTTAGCAAAAAAGAAGAAAATATACCAATAAAATAGATCAGTCCAGAACCATTTTGCTTATACATTTTAAAAATATTGTATATAATATTTCATGTAATGATTCACTTTCATTTAGTTTTACAGTATGTCCAAAATAAATAAAACAAAATAATAGATGTATAAAAATATAGTGTCCTAAAAAAAACTAATACAAATTACAAAAACAAACAATAAGAATTCTAAAACTAAATAAAAAGGAAAAATTTGAAAATAAAAACCAATTCAAACTATTGTTTCTTTTTATTGTAATTTATAAGCTTAGGCAGCTGACTTGTTGCCTCGCTGCCATATCAAGCAGTAACACTAGAGGCAGCGTTTATGCATGAAGGCACTTCGTAAATTTTCAGATGGACTTCTGAGACAGCATAACAATTTAATCATGATGAACTAAATAGCTTTAGGGATAACAAGGGAAACATTTGCTTACACTGTAAAAAATGCTGGGTTACACACAATCGATTTGTGTTGGTACAACATGAAGGGTACAACACGAAGTAGTAATTTAGTTAACTTATTAGTTTTTACAAATTTAAGTAGATTGAACATAAAACAATTAAGTTGTTCCCCCCAAAAAACCTCCATAATTGTGCCGTTTCAGCTCATTTTATATAAGTAGTTTGAACAAGCAGCAAACATCATTTTTTTGAGTGTACTACAATACTAACTTTTTGCTAGAAATGCCATCAAAAGTGGAAAATATATATTAACACACAAAATGAGACCCAAGTGGAGCTTGATGAAACAGTTTTTAGTCCAGCTGTTAGAAATGGCGTCACGGTGGCCCAGTGGCGAGCACAATCACCTCACAGCAAGCAGGTCACTGGTTCGAGCCTCGGCTGGGTCAGTTGGCATTTCTGTGTAAAGTTTGCATGTTTTCCCCATGTTCGTGTGGGTTTCCTCTGGGTGCTACGGTTTCCTCCACAGTCCAAAGACATGCGGTACAGGTGAATTGGGTAAGCTAAGTTGTCCGTAGTGTATGTGTGTGAATGCAAAAGTGTATGGGTGTTTTCCAGTGTTGGGTTGTGGCTGGAAGGGCATCCGCTGCGTAAAACATATGCTGGATAAGTTGGCGGTTCATTCTGCTGTGGCGACCCCTGATTAATAAAGGGACTAAGCCAAAAAAAAAAACGAATGAATGAATGTTATAAATGCACAGGATTGTGGGATATTGAAGGCAACAAAAGACTGCCTTCAAAAATACTGCCTTCAAAATTCAATCAGAAGAAGGTACCTCCAATAAAAGGACGTAAAGCAGAATTTGGATTTGAACATGCCTTGATGCTTTCCTGTTTCGGAATGCTGCCTCTGAAAGCAGCATTTTAGAGATTTTGGACCAGCCAATGTTAGCATGACCTAGGCTAACTGCTGGTCTTTGCTAGTGATAAAACAGAAAGCTCTATTGTTTAGGTTAAATACTATATAAATTTAATTAGCTTTTCAATGTTTTGTCAGCTGGAGTTCATGTGATAAAAAAAAAAATATTTATTTATTTTTATATATACGCTCTAATAAATGTTGGGTTATTTCAATGCAATTTTGGGTAAAATATGCTGGGTAAATTTATATACCAAATTGACTCAACATTTGGGTTTGTCTATTTTTTTAACCAATTTGTGTTGAAATTATCTAGCATTTTTTGATTAGTTTTGTTGTGTGATTTCTCAAGCCAGATTTTGTTGTTTTTCATTTTTCAGTGTTGCGCAGTGATATATAGTTTTGAAGTGTGGTCATAGTCATTCTTTATCTTACACCATAAAAAAATCGGGTTTTGAGTCAAATGTCGACAAATTATTTGTTTCAATTAAAAATGAAATGTTTACCCAACATCAAGGACTATTGTGTATGCCTAGAATATACATTAAAGGGGTGGTCCACTTCGATATCATATTTTAAACTTTAGTTGATTTGTAATGTAGCTGTGTGAACATAAACAACATCCCTAAATGTAATACGCTCAAAGTTGAATGCAAAGGGAGACATTGGCTTTTACAAAGTTAGCCTAGCAAAACCTAGAGCGAACAAATTTTGGGGACTACAAAAAAATACATCCGGGCTAGTGAGATCACAAGGGATTCCGGTTACCCGCATTCACTATGCGCACACACCCTGCACAGTGAAGGGGCGTGGCCAGAGGCGATGTAACGTTATAGCAGAGAAAGCTAAAATGTCGTCCAAACGCTGCTATTTCCACTGAGCTTCTTCTGTTTCTGTATTTGGGCTTCCAAAGGACACGACACAAAGAGAGAAGTGCTTACAGTTTAATTTTAATTATGCTTCAGAGAATTATAAAAAATATATAGCTAACATTTGACAAAGGACAGCTTCCAGAATCTCTCCCAGTTCAGTGCTGGATTCGGCTAAAAACTCCTCCAACCGACGAAGCTGTGGAATGTGAGCCACAACCTGTAAGCGTTTTTATTTGTTAAAATTTATCAACTACATGGAGAGTTTCTAGCATTAACGATATGTTGTAGCGAGGACGTAAACAAGGATGTAAAAAATGGGAAATGCTGTTTGGCACGTTAACAATTTAGCTACAAATTCATATTTATCAGTCAAACCGCTGTAAACAGCCACAATCTTCAGCAGCGCGTGCAGTGTCTCTCTATGCGGCCGCTTTCCTTGCGTAATACATCTCAAAAAACGAACTCGCAAAAGATGTGTGAACGTTTCATATTACTTACACATGCTTATTACGGATATATGTGAAAGACACTTGTCAGATTTTATTTTAGAAAGCAGGCGTGAGGTTCAACTGTGTGCTCTTAATTTCTGTCAGATTCAAGCACAAACTGATACGGTTAATAGCTTCTCTGACTGACTGTTTACACAGTGCAAAAGCGCGCGCTTGAAATCACGTGACACTTCCTGGTGACGTCGATCTGATCCGCGAATCACAGCACATTATGTTAGCTGACAAATCAGAGCCTCTTGAGGATGGGTCTTTCAGAGGAACAAGGAAATATGTCGTTTGCATGTTAGATGTGTAGCTGTATATAATCGAAGTAGGGTTAGAAAAAAATAATGTGATTTTCCACAAATGAAGCATGAGCACACATTGCTTCACATCTTATAAACACAACCAAGCTATAAAAATACACTGTGGACCATCCCTTTAATATCTGCATAAGCATGGTTTCTGAAATCATTTGAGATCTTGACAACATTTACAGTGATGGCTGCTAAATTTGCTGAAGTTTAAATATAATACAGTGTCCTCTGTAAGAGCCTCTCAAAGCCATTCCAGGACCTCTCCGAGTCCCAGGAAGTATTTAAAGCTCAGACGTGATGCTGTAAAAATAATTCAAAGAGCAGGAAGAGGAGTTATTAAAGCGAAAGAGAGGACAGCAGGGCTCTTTGATGAGAGTATCCGGAGTGTCCCGGATGAGGGCTGAGTAATGCGGAGGAGCTTTATCCAGGTGCTCACATTGTGCTCACTCCTTTCTGCCCTCATCCGTCTCTCCTTCACACATTCAGGCTCGTTCTACCCCCCCTCCCCCTTTTTCCCTTCTCTGTCTATTGAGCTGGACGGCGGGAGTCAGATAGATGGTCCAGCTGCATCCTTTTGGTCACTCTGTGCCAGTTTATTTACGGTCTTCTTGGAACAGAGACGTCCCTGTGAATGTCTTAATATATAGTCTGCGTGTTGGCCTGTCTTTGTAAGTCACAGTCTCCTAAATAAAGCTCATGGTGGGTTAGATTTAGAAGCGCGAGTAAATACTACACCTCTTTTTGGAATGAGTTTTTGCATGAAAGGGAGTGTAGTCATGGCTTTCTTGTTATTCGTATCACCTGGAGAAAGCCATCCATTAGCACTGGCATTCATCTTAATGGCAGTTTCTCAGAATGGCACAGGATGCAAGAAGGCACAGACCCAAAAGCAGAACTAATGACTGTCTTGAGGTGTGACGTGGAAGGCCACTTTGTAAGATTGTGTCTAATGGTTTATATTTACAGCTGCTGAAATGTTTAGGGTTGGTATATTTGTCTCTTTGTCTTACCGTGAGTGACTTTATTTAATCAAAAATACAGTAAAGTTACTATTGTAAAATATAACTAAAACAACAGCCTTTAAACAATATATTTTTACATGTATTGGAATCAAATGTACATACAGTTATGTCCATAAATTTTTGGACGTCGACACAGTTCCAACGTTTTTGGCTCTATACACCAAAGCAATGAATTTAAAAAGAAGCGAACAAGATGTGCTTTAACCGTAGACTGTCAGCTTTAATTTGAGGGTGTTTACATCCAAATCAGGTGAACGCTGTAGGAATTACAAGAGTTTGCATATGTGCCTCCCACTTGTTAAGGATCCAAAAGTAATTGGACAATTGGCTTCTAAGCTGTTTCATGGCCAGGTGTGTGTTATTCCCTCATTATCCCAATTACAATGAGCAGATAAAAGGTCCAGAGTTCATTTCAAGTGTGCTATTTGCATTTGGAATCTGTTACTGTCAACTCTCAAGATGAGATCCAAAGAGCTGTCACTATCAGTCAAGCAAGCCATCATTAGGCTGAAGAAAAAAAAAACCATCAGAGAGACCAGTGAGCTCAGCAACACCAAAAGACCCGGAAGACCACGGAAAACAACTGTGGTGGATGACCAAAGAATTCTTTCCCTGGTGAAGAAAACATCATTCACAACAGTCAACAATCAAGAGAAGACTACACCAGAGTGAATACAGAGGGTTCACCACAAGATGTAAACCATTAGTGAGCCTCAAAAACAGAAAGGCCATATCACTCTCTGATGCTCATGCTGGTCACTTGGATCTAGCTGTCAAATCCTACTTGACTCTTCAGAGCTGCTCCAGTACTCTGCCATTTTTCATTAAGAATGGTCACTTTTAATTTGAATCCTAATGCAATATCAACTCCAAAGTTTCCAAATTTTTTTGGGTTGTCATCTCTTATGGGTCACCCAGAGGCCATCAATATTGATTATCTTTCTATAAAACTTTCCATCCTCATGTAAATGCAGGCAAAAACACCTTTCGTGCATGACGGTTTTGAGATTTGTTTTTTTACTTTTTCTTTTTTCATAAAACGCTTTTTCAGTCTAAAGTAAAGTGTTGATTTTGTCACACTTTGATCAGTTTGTGTATGCATATTTAATTCACAATACATATTTTTGAAAGTCTGTTCAAATCAGTTTGTTTCTCCTGCACTGAGCAATACATTTCCAGTCCAGCAGCACTTGCTTACTGCAACAGTCATTACATACGTTTATATCTGTATTCTGAAAGGTTTTAATGTGTGTGTGCGTGCGTGCGTGCGTGCGTGCGTGCGTGTGTGTGTGTGTGTGCGCGTGTGTGGATGCAACTAATCACGATTAATCTTTGACAAGCATAAATATATGCAGTTGAAGTCAGAATTATTAGCCCCCCCTTTGAATTTTTTTCTCTCTTTTAGGTCAATATCAAAAAGGTCAATATTATTAGCCCCTTTAAGCAATAGTTTTTTGATAGTCTACAGAACAAACCATCGTTATACAATAACTTGCCTAATTACCCTAACCTGCCTAGTTAACCTAATTAACCTAGTTAAGCCTTTAAATGTCACTTTAAGCTGTATAGAAGTTTCTTGAAAAATATCTAGTCAAATATTATTTACGGTCATCATGGGAAAGATAAAATAAATCAGTTATTAGAGATGAGTTATTAAAATTATTATGTTTAGAAATGTGTTGAGAAAATCTCTCTGTTAAACAGAAATTGAGGAAAAAAATAAACAGGGGGGCGAATAATTCAGGGGTGCTAATAATTCTGACTTCAACTGTATATGAAGGAAGATCACTGGTTTGAGTCCCGGCTGGACCAGGGGGTCTTTCAATGTGGAGATTGTATGTTCGCTCAACATTTTTGCTGTGAGGCAACCATGGTAACCACTTAACCCCCACACTGTGCCGCCTTATTGCAAATACATTTTTTTCTAGTATTGTTTGTATGTGTTGAAGTGTTTTCTAAATTATAGAGTGAAAAAATGAGACTCTCAAAATCAAGAAATAAGAAATCTTCAGTGTTCTGATTTTATCGTAGTAGAATGAATGCCAATTATCACACAAGTAATATTACACAATTTGTGAATATTAATATGTGTATAATATTATTACAACATTTCTGAAATTATACTTTATTTGTGTATTTAGAATATTTTCTAATAATTTTTTTATGGGTTTTTAACATTTATTTATATAGGACAATAGTGGAGAGGGGAAAGCATGGGAGCAGGGAGAGGGGTAGAGGGGTGAGGGGACCTCGAGCTGGGAATCAAACTCGGGTCACCGTGATATGTCGACGTGCTAACCACCAGGCTATTGGCACAGATTTTTTACAATAATTTAGAAAACTTGTACAAATAAATGTTTTTTAATTCAAAATCAGCCAATTTGTAATGATAAATATTTGTTTGTTTGTTTGTTTGTTTTTTACACCACAAACCTGCAGTTTATGGCCTAAAGGTACAGTTCATTCAAAAATGAAAAGGTACTCAGTATTTATTACACACCCTAGTTGATCCAAACATCTCTTATGTTCTTTCCTTTGTTGAACACAAAAAAGATATTTTGAAGAATGTTGGAAATCAATAGCAATTGACATCAATAGTATTTGATTTATTTTCTACTATGGAAATCAATAACTTTGTTTCCATCCAACTATTTTTATGCGCATTTAGGATAAACTTTTTATTCGATAAAGATGCGCATAAACTACGACCTAAACACATTTACCGAACAAATTCGCATTAAAAAAAGGGTCATGTGGTTTTGTTATGAGAGATCATGTGGTGATAAAAATGTATGTGATTGGACAAACCAAAGGGCTGAGCACACTAAAACATCTGAAATGTAGTTTTGATCATTCTAAAATGCCTAACCTTTTTACTATTAGTGTTATTACATCATCAATTACTAATTGTGCGCTGTGTCTCGCGCCTTCTAATGCCACCACGTGTTTATTGCGTGACGGCATTGTCTTCTGAGGCACAAGTAATTTATTAAATAAGGAAAAGATTCATGCAGCTTCTCCTACCGCAGTAAAGTCTGTCTTTACTGTTGATATTTGGTGCCAGTTTATCAGGAAGTGTTGATTTTGTTCTCTTTGACTCATTGGATGGAAACTCTGCTTTATTCGCATGTCTTTTATGCAATATTCCAGTTTTGTGCATAAATTTAATTTGCATCTTTGGATAGAAGCATAGCTATTGGCTACCAATTTCCAACATTCTTCAAAACATCTCGTTTTGTGTCATACAAAATGAAAGGAATCCAAACAGGTTTGTAACAAGTGAAAGGTGAATAAATTGTGAGTAAATTTTAAATTGTGGGTGAACTATCCCATTTTGGTGGATAAATTATTCATTTCATTCATGTATGCATATATTCTTGCTTTAATTTATGCAGATTTTAGGAGCTTGTGAAATGCTGAAGACCTTGAGTCGATGTATGACTTGACATTATACTGTCTTGTCTAGAAGGAGGTGATTCAGATCTTTTATTGCACCAATACTGCCTGCTCATCTGTGCTGTCCTGCGTCATTCGGCAGTGTCCTCAGCGGGACCTTTCACTCCTCATGACCCCTGAGGGGCGGAGCTCTTCATTTCCTGTCCCGCTGATGACTCACTGCCATCAATGAAGGTGTTTATCAGTCTGACCTTTTATGACCTCCCCTGTTTCCTGCTGATGGCTTTATGACCCCTGCACTGACCTCTTGCTGATTTTATCTGCTTTTAACACATATCCAGTTTATGTCTCAATGTGTCTTGTCAGAATATTCTGTCAGATTCATCATGGCTGTTCAGATTAATTTTTGAAGCTGAGTAGACAGTTGATTTTTAGTGTTTTGTCAGACTAATATAATTAAAAAAATTGTGTATATTCTTTATATTAATGATAAAATTCTGTATATAAAATGCATTTTAAATATATAAACATTTTATTTTCATATATTATATTATGTTATATTATATTATATTATATTATATTATATTATATTATATTATATTATATTATATTATATTATATTATATTATATTATTCATTCATTTATTCATTTTCTTTTCGGCTTAGTCCCTTTATTAATCTGGGGTTGCCACAGCGGAATGAACCGCCAACTTATCCAGCACGTTTTTACGCAGCGGATGCCCTTCCAGCAACCCATCTCTGGGAAACATCCACACACACTCATTCACAAAAATTCAGGGAAAAATACTAAAACTAAAATGCTAATATTCAAAATAAAAAACTATTTATTTAATTATTAATATTAAAAAAAACTGCAACAGTAAAATAATGATACAAAAATATTTTATTTATTTGTTATTAATTTGTTTATTTTTGTTTTTATTTAATTAAATTTATTTTTTATTACAATGGTCTAGTCCTAGCACACAAGACAAACCTGCCAGAAAAGAAAAAGATGCACATTGATTGCCTCCAGCAACTCATAAGCGTGTCATCATGACAGAGTATAATAATATTTGTGTAATACATGTACATTTTAATTGCGAAGAGATTTCCCCTTATGCATATCTCATAACTCATAAAAACACAGGGATGCAATACAGGAATAAGACAAACATGTGCATTATTTTATATGACACACATTAGTCCCATTATGGGTGTTGAACGCAACTGGACATTTCTCTTTAAACATTTTTTGGCTTCCATCGCATGTAATTGTTTTATTTCATCTCAGCATATGGGACTGTAATCGCAGCAGAAACAATGCGCGTTTTGATTAAGGATCCAATATGACCAATTACCACACTCTAAGCAGCCATGTTGGCAGAATGTGGATGACAGAAGATCTTTAATGGCTTGTTCATTGCATAACAGCACAGATGAACAAAATCTGTTTTCACTATATGAAAATACAGTATGCACATATTTATCACCACAGATATGGGCTTTAAAGCACAGACCTATTTGGCAGATAGCATTGTCTCTCTAGAAAATTACAAATATAACTTACAAGGTGACCCCTGAGGGAAGCATTTATATTGCATTCCAGGGAAAACGATGTTATACACACATATTGTCATGAAAAAGCACTTTAATCTGAGTTTGTTGTGTTAATAGTGTTATAAATAATTATATTATTCATTCATTTTCAAATGCTTTTTCGGGGCCTGGTCGACAATGCGCCGACCCCTTACGGCTCCCCCTGCAGGTGGTGGGCCTGCAGGAGGATAGTCCCACGTTGCTCCTTCGGGCTAAGCCTAGCCAAGTTCCGTAAGAAAAAACCCAGCTACCAGGCACTCGCATACAAGCCCCTAACCCCAGGCCTGGCTACAGGGTGGGGCCCCGGCTGCGTCATACTGTGCGATGTCACGGTCCTCGATGTTATTAAACTCATAAGGGGTTTTTAAACCGCACTTAGTCTGACCTGTCACCTAAGACCTTTTTGCCTTGGGAGTTGGCATTTCATCCGCTGCGTAAAAACATTTGCTGGAATAGTTGGTGGTTCATTCTGCTGTGGCAACCTCTGATAAATCAGAGACTAAGCCAAAGGAAAATGAATGAATGAATGAATAAATGAATATTACATTATAGTAATATATAATAATATATAGTATACTATAGTAAACTATAATGACTAAACTCACTATAGTTTGCAAAATACTGCTGTTGTTCTGTCACACAATGAGTTTTAGGTGAAAATTAAGTTGTTTAGACTTCAAAAATATGGTTTATATTCAAGAGAAAAGCTATTTGAGAAAGTGTTTGGTATATTTTGGATATCTGACTTCTAGCATCCTTACCATGTACGCTTCTGGTGGAATCTACTAATGGATGAGATCTACAGTGTGCCTCTATAATGGCTATAAAATATATATTCACCCAAAACAAATAATTTCAAAGTAGCTTCACAGTAATACACAGGAAACTAGCGTACACCTATAATGCAAACTTAACCAAATTCTTATATCTGCTATAAAGAAAATCTGTATGAGATATTCAGATCAAGTCAGTTCAGTTTAGATTCTGTATAATCTGTATGAATGCAGACTAGATTTACCATTTTACAACCCACCTTGTGAAAAGTATCTAGTCTGGACTGCTTTTTAATCCACAAGCACAACAAAAAGTGCATCTGAAAGTTTCTTTTGCGAAAACTGCGTGGTTTAGTCTACATGCCCTTGCATTTTTTTTAAGTTACCTCAAAAGCAAGGCCAAGAGCGTGAGCTACAGATGCATGAGGGAGGCGCAGAGCCTTCATTGTCTCCTTGAGGACCTTGGTTCACTTCATCATACATTCCTTTTCATCTCGGCATCCTGAACATCCAGTGTTTTTCCGCATGGCCGCCGTTGAAGCGCACGGTACGTGATCAGGGTGCACCTGCCAGCTCAGGGAATTGACCCGCGATCCTCACTTTGGATGTCAATAGTGGGCAATTTTTTCCTTCTTCCTCAAGGTCACTGTGACCTGGAGTGAATCCATAAGAGACGAGCCTAATTACTGAGCAACAACAGGCAGTGCTGCAATAACCTAATTATTCTTGGCATATATTAGATAAAGGGGCCTAGTGCTGGCTTTCCAGTGAGGGGCCTGTTGAAAAGGAATTTGATTTCCCCAAATACTTCTCCAGCAGATCTCGCCTTGTGTTAATTGGGTACTTTGAAGCAATGAGGGACACCTCTTTGTTGCAAACTGAAGGGATGGCTCTTGAAGGTAAAGGGACAGTTCATCCCTCAAAATTAAAAATATTCTGTCATAATTTAGCCACTCGGGTTGTCCAGTAAAATGTGCTTTCATGGGTGTATATTTATTTAAAAAAGTAAGTTGTATATGCATTTTTACATAATAACAACAACAAGAAGTATTATTACTATTGATATTAATAATAATAATAATAATAATAGTCACAAAAATTATTAAATGTAGCAATCATTATAAAAAAATATATGTTTAATAATAATAATAATTCCTTACATTTATCTAGTACTTTTCTGGACACTCAAAGTGCTTTAAACATTTTTTTGTTTGTTGTTTCTATCCACCACCAAGGTGCAGCATCCACCTGGATGACGCAACGGCAGCCATATTGCGCCTGACTGCACACTACACACCAGCTAATTAGTGGAGAGGAGACATGTGATGAAGCCAATTATCATATGATAATGGTTAGGAGGCCATGATGGACAGAGGCCAGTGGGCAAATTTGTCCAGGATACCGGGGTTAAACTACTACTCTTTTTCAAAGGACATCCTGGGATTTTTAATGATCACAGAGAGTCAGGTTTAACGTCTCATCCAAAAGATGGCGCTTCCTGAGCAGTATAGAGTCCCCAATCAACTCACTTTTTATTCAAAAATTAAATAAATATACTGGGGCATTAGGACCCACACAGACCACAGATTAAACACCCCCTGCTGGTCTCACTAGCACCACTTAGCTTTCCCATGCAACCTAGCTTTCCCATGCGGTCTCCCATCCAGATACTGACCGGGCACAGCCCTGCTTAGCTTCAGCAGGCAACCATGTGAGAGTTGCAGAGAGCTAGCTGCGGCTGTTTAACTTTGACAATAACAAATAATACAGTTCTAGTTATAATTCTTTTTTCATTTACTATTTTCATTGTATTATTATTATTATTATACATAAACATATATTAATTTCTTATTATAATACATAAAACATATATTAATTTTATACATATTATACAATAATACATACAGTTGAACCCCAAATTATTGTAAGTTACTGTACTGTACTCGCTTTAAATATTTTCTAATATTTTCTAAGTGATGTTTAAAACACCAAGGAATTTTTAAATAGTATTTCCTATTATATTTTTTCTTCTGGAGAGAAATAATTTCTTTTAGTTGGAATAAAGAATGGAATAAAATCAGTTTTAATTAAATCAAAGTAATATTAATTTTGTAACGGCCCCTACTTAAATACAACTTGTGATCCTAAAACAACATAACATAAATAAACAACGGCCAAAGTGCTCCAACGAAATTATTTAGTAACATAACGTTATCAGCAAAAACAATTCAAAAAAATGACAAGAGATGGGGAGCCCAAGGACATAATAAATAACAACCAAACAAACCTAAAGCAGGTTGGGACTCCCCACTCCAAACAAATCTCAAAAGAGAAATATAAAGAAGAACACAACAATGAAGCTATCAGAAATTGTGGTGGCATGGAGGAATGAGCAAGAGCGAGAAGTCCGCATACTTTTTTTTAAAAAGCCTGACGTCACCAAATCAACCAATAGAAAACACACAGAACAAATTTTTAGGCTCAATATTATTAGCCCTCTTTCATTATGATTAGATTTCTTTTTGTTGTCCAATGACTTGCCTAATTAACCTAACCTGACTAGTTAGCCAAATTAACCAAGTTAAGCCTTTGAATTCCACTTTAAGCTGAATACTAGTATCTTGCTAAATAAAATATTATGTACTGTCACCATGGCCATTAAGCAGCATTATTTGAAAAAGTATTTACATTTTACAGGAAGTCTAATAATTTGGTCTTCAACTAATTCAGTTCATGTTTATTTCTATAGCGCTTTTACAATGTAGATTGTGTCAAAGCAGCTTAACATAGACGTTCCAGTAAATTGGAACTGTGTCAGTGCAGTTTTCAGAGTTGAAGTTCAGTTTAGTTTAGTTCAGTGTGGTTTAAATTTCACTGCTGAAAGTCCAAACACTGAAGAGCAAGTCCATCGATGCGCAGCTCCACAAGTCCCAAACCGAGCAAGCCAATGGTGACAGTGGAGAGGAACAAACTTCACCAAATGACAAAGGATGAACTAATGATACATATATAATTATTATTATTACTAATTTCTAATTAAATAATATAATGTACTACTAGCTCTCAGAACAGCCATATTTATATTTCCCTTTCAGTTGCCAAAGTTGATATTTAATTTCGTAAGACATTGCAACGATAAAGCCAGTGCTGGGATCAGTGCTTTTATTTATGGATCTGTTTCTCCCTCTGAACAAGACGTGTTGTGCAGTGGACAGCAGACTAATGTGGGTTTCCCTGCAGGCCACAGCAGTGTGATCCTCATTGACCATGTCGTGATGAATTAACCTCAGCTATAGGCAGCTGGCTTTCTCATAATACACCTACAGGTCAGCAGACGCAGAGAAAGCTCTTTTACTGACTCACCGTCTATAAACAGTGGAACTCAGAGGACATGGAGCTTATATTTGGATGCGCGCTGTCAGAAATAGAGACACAGATATCACATGGGATAGTTTGTTCTTTGATTTAGACCATTAAAATGGTTTACAGACATTTTGTCTGGCCATTAAGTTAGCGGTACATTTGTAAAGGCCACAGAGATGTGTGACCCTTCAGTTCATGGGTTGCCAGATGCAGACTTTAAGGCAGCTAGTTTTGCTTCAGGGATCAAATAAAATAAATAAAAATAAAAAAACAAATGTTGTAACCGTGACCATTGGTGCCCTCTACTCTAAAATATGTTAATAAGCACTGCAAAACATGCTTACATTTTTTTTGGAATATGTTTATGTATAATTAATGTCAGATTAAGCACTTATTTTACTCATGAACTGGGTTTTTATAGTAATATAAAACTAATAATAATAATAAAAAAATATTTTATTTTAAAAATTCATTTAGTTTAACAAAAAGAAATGAAACATTGAAATTAAATATATTATAAAATGTATTATTAAAATATAATTGTAAAAAAACATTTATTAAAAGCACAAACTATGCTAGTATATGGTATATACAATACATTCTCTAAAAACACATATATATATATATATATATATATATATGGCGAGTGTGAGTATTTACAACGCTTCTATTACTTAAAAATGCAGAAAATGTGCACAATTTCACTCTGTCTTTCTCTGACACTTACAGCAGAAGCTCCTATTTCACTACAATTGAGAAAATGAAAGTAAACTCCATTTATCTCTCTCACTGTGGCCCATTTGAACTGCTGGCATGACTTTTTCTCAGCGATACTTCTGGATACAGACACGAGCGTGTGTCTGCAGAGTTTATTTTCTTCACCGTGTCTATCACAGATCAGCTGTGATCGCAGCTGCCGTTTATCAGTGTGACCCATCGGTGAACAACGCCAGAGCATTAGAGCCAATCGCAGCCCTTTCTGTTGAGCGCGTGACCAATCATAGGGGTGTAAGAAAGAACTTGCTAGACAAGGCTCAGAAAGCGAGCAGGATATTTACAGTTGAAGTCAGAATTATTAGCCCCCCTTTGAATTTTTTTTTCTTTTTTAAATATTTCACAAATGATGTTTAACAGAGCAAGGAAATTTTCACAGTATGTCTGATAATATTTTTTCTTCTGGAGAAAGTCTTATTTGTTTTATTTCCGCTAGAATAAAAGCAGTTTTTAATTTTTTAAAAACCATTTTAGGGACAAAATTATTAGCCCCTTTAAGCTATTTTTTTCCCAATAGTCTACAAAACAAACCATCGTTATAAAATAACTTTCCTAATTTAACCTGGCTAGTTAACCTAATTAACCTAGTTAAGCCTTTAAATGTCACTTTAAGCTGTATAGAAGTGTCTTGAAAAATATCTAGTAAAATTTGAATTACTGTCATCATGGCAAAGCTGAAATAAATCAGATATTAGAAATGAGTTATTAAAACTATTATGTTTAGAAATGCGCTGAAAAAATCTTCTCTCCATTAAACAGAAACTGCGAAAAAAAATAAACATGGGGGCTATTAATTCAGGGAGGCTAATAATTCTGACTTCAACTGTATATTTGTTTATTTGCTTTAAATGCTCATGTTGTTCTGTGCATGTACTTGAGTTTTTAAAGATACAGTTCATATATGTATTAAAGGGCAAAATTGTATTACAAATAGTATATAAATATAAATATATTAACATTTTATTACAAGAATTGCTGAAATGAAGAAAATATTGAAAGATATTGAAAATTGAAAATATAAAACCGCACCGAGATATCGAATTGAACCAAATCGATGTCATGATAATCGTAAGGTTCACACCCCTAATATATATATATATATATATATATATATATATATATATATATATATATATATATATATATATATATATATATATATATATACATTGTATATGCAAGCAATGTCAATACAGGAATAAACAGATGTATTCATGCAATCCAGAGTGGTGGTCGATAAACAGGTGAATAGTCAAAAGGCAGGAAGCGTACAACGTAAATAAACAAACAAAGCAAGAGTCAAACACGGAATGGCAAGGCAAAGGAAAACTCGTCGTAATGTCACACACTGTAAAACAAGACTCAGCCACTAGTGTGTGTCTGTGCTGCTTTTTAAAATTCATGTAATCAGGTCTGAACAACTTCAGCTGTGTGTTAGCAATTAGCGGGAAACCGGAACAGGTGTGAGTGTGTGGTGCATGACAGGATGTGTAGTCCATATGGTAACAGATTTGTAGTCCTGAGTGAAACTGACTGATTCCAAGCGATCTACAATCCTGGATCGATAGTGATTTGTTACAAATATATATATATATATATATATATATATATATATATATATATATATATATATATATATATATATATATATATATATATATATATATATATATATATATATATATATATATATAAAATACATGTAATATATAAAATATGTACATAAAGTAAACATAAATATTATTATAGATGAGTGTATAATAATATATATTAGCTTTTTTTTTAAATAACTGTGCACTCTGCTTCAAAACATAGTAAGACAACTTAAAAAAAAGTCTAGTTCATCATCCCTGATCTCTTTTAACCTCCTGGCCTCTCCTTTATTAAGCTCTTAATTAGAGAATTTGTGTGGCATTTTCTGGCTAGTAAACATGTCTGTGTCTGAATTACAGGACTCACAAACTCAAGGCCAGCCGTTCCTCACTTCAGCTCTGGCTGCAGGATCAATGTCCTGATGCTGCAGGTCTGTTGAGGAGGACATGAAGACATGAGGACGGGCTCAATCAGACGCTCGTCTCACTTCCATTTCATGCATCAGCGGATACAAGCTCAAACACCAGCATCAGCCCTCGCCATTCAGTATGTATGCAAACACACACAGAGACGGGCACAGACAGAAGACACTTTCACAAGGCTACACTACATGTTATTGGATGCCACATTGATCTACTGAATATAAAGTCTTGCTGCAGCAGCGCTTCGGTAAAAACATTGCGGCGTTGCTCTCTGGAAGAATAATTCAGGCTTTGTCAGTGTTCATAGTCTGACAGCAGTTTGACACGGGCAATACAAACACAGGACACTGGTATGTCCTTTGTATACAATTACACCGCTCCCAGGCGTTGAGCTGATGATGAGATGTAAAAATGACTCGCAGGTCTGATAGCAAGGGGGGAAATAAACAAATCATTGCAAATAATAAAAAGTAAACTAATTATGTTAATTAATTATTAATATGAATAATTGTAATCTTCATTAATTTAATTAAGTTAAAATATGTATTTATTTAATAACAAATATATATATTTTTAATAATCACATACATTGTTTAATTAATAAAAATAATTAATTATTATAAAAAATATTTAACTAAAATTGAACTTAAAATTAACAAATACATTAGTAAGTAAATGTTAACTAATTAAGTTGCTAATGTCAAGAGATAATGTCAATTAGATTATGAGTTAACATTCATTCATTTATAAATTTTCCTTCGGCTTAGTCTCTGTTTTTATCAGAGGTCGTCACAGAGGAAGGAACTGCCAACTATTCTAGCATATGTTTTACGCAGTGGATGCCCTTCCAGCTGCAACCCAGTACTGGGAAACACCCATACACTCTGACATTCACACACACTCATACACTACGGCCAATTTAGTTCATCCAATTAATTTACACTGCATGTCTTTGGACTGTGGGGCACACAAACACAGGGAGAACATGCAAACTCCACGCAGGAATGTCAACTGGCCCAGCCGGGACTCAAACTAGCGACCTTCTTGCTGTGAGGCGACAGTGCTAATAACTGAGCCACTGTACCGCCTATGAGTTAACATTAACTAAGATTATGAAATGCTGAATGAAGCTATTGTTCTCTCACCATCGGTTTATGTTAGCTTATGCATTACCACATTACTATGTTTATTTAACACGGACAAAGATTAAATAGTGCTTATTAATATGAGTTCTTCATTGTTAATTCATGATAACTAATGCATTAGCTAGTGCCAACTAACACAACCTTTTGGTACCCATTTTTTGTCATTTTAATAGATATTTTGGCTACGTAATTGTTTGTATTTTTTTCATTTATTCATTCATTCCTTTTCTTCTCGGCTTAGTCTCTTTATTAATCAGGGGTCGCCACAGCAGAATGAACCACCAACTTATCCCATACACTCTTGCATTCACACTCATACACTACGGCCATTTTAGCTTACCCAATTCACCTATAGCGCATGTCTTTGGACTGTGGGGAAACCGGAGCACACGGAGAAAACCCATGCGAACACAGGGAGAACATGCAAACTCCACAGAAATGCCAGCTGATCCAGCTGGGGCTCGAACCAGTGTCTTTCTAGCTGTCAGGCGATCGTGCTAGCCACCATGACACCCCTTTTGTATTTTTATATAAGTTTATTTTTAGTTACTTTAAAAAATGTTTTATTTATACAGTTTTAGAAGACATTACAAAAGAAAACAAGAACTCCAAAAACACTTGAAAACTACAGCAAAGAATACTTACATATGTAGCAGTTTTTAGTTACTTTAGTAAATTCAGTTACACTAAATAAAAATGACACGTATGTCATTACAAAAAGTTTCTTTAATTATTATTAAAAAAAATAGTATATATTCTTTAACACTTTTAAGGTGGTCTTATTTCATATTCCATGTACTTACTATAGTAATTACAATTAATTATGCATAATTACTTTTATACAACAGTTCTGTCTAGTTCTTGAATCTGATTGGCTGATAGCTGTGTGATATGCTGCCAGTAACAGCACTTGTCCAGCCTCTTCACCCTTGTGTAGTACTTCGCCCACATACAGCAACAAGCAGAGGACACTATACAGTTTGAAGAATATTGCTGCTGTTGGACAACATAATGTACTTTTGGGGCTTTTTAGTGGATAATGTAGTTGTTTAAATTGCAACTATGCAGTTTATTTAGAAGGATAGTGCCTATTTTAAATATTTATAATTTCTGAGAGAGAGCGTGTCGGCAGCCATTTGCCTGTCATTGAGCAGACCAAAGACAGTTGACTGCATAATAAGCCCTTAGAGGAGGAAAAATACAGTGTAATTTTAAATTACAGCTGATCAAATCATTATAAAACAGGTAGGTGACTTTCTAAGTCGATCTCTCTTGATTTTGTATGTTGTAGTGCTGTATTTATACCATATTAATTGTAGTGTGTTAAGTGTGAGATGGGACTCATCTTAAAGTCTTTCTAATGTGTCTCCTGTTTTCGCTACTGCAGACTAGTTCAGTAAACAGAAAGAAAGAAGAAATGCCCGCATGTGTTTAGCGTTTTTCCTTATCGTAAACAGTAATCTAGTAGTGATTTGCGTTGCTTTGACTTTTTCGGGGTTAATTATTGTGATCTCCCGATTGCAACATAGAAATACTGGGAAATCTCTGTAGACATTTCATGTCACGTTCAGCCTTATAATCTTAAAATGTGAGCAAAATCACCTGTTTTGTCATCACTTTAGACATTACGCTAGAGAATCATTCAAACACTAGCTCTAAAGTGACGTTGGTGAAGTAGCAATGGTTTCTGCTATTCTGACCATCAGCTGCAAATGTGAATGAATGGCGGAAGACAGTAGTTCCTCGTACAAAACAATTATGAGACTCTCCGCGTGTTTGATTTTCTTTTTTAAATACACGATTATGCTGTTGAACTGAAACACAATATCACACTCGTAGCAGTGCGATGTGGCTGTATATCATCACTGGTGGGACACTAAGCATGCCAATGCACGCCTCCCACCAGTGCTGATATATAGCCACATCACACTGCTACTCGTGTGATATTGCTCATGTAACTAACCCTTATGCTTACCCACACTCTAACCCTAACCACATGTTGTAGTAAGTACATGTAATTAATTAATATTCTTCAGTAGATAAATGAATAGTTACACTTAATATCTTAAAATAAACTGCAACCATATATTCTATATACAGAATGTACTCAAATCTAATCTGAATAATTATTAAATATTAATATAGCATTCGCATCATCTTTGGCTGATTTGATCAATCCTATGTAGAGTAAAACCAACACTGATTAAATGCAGTTTCTCTGTGTAGTGCAATAAACCCAGGATATGGCAAATTAAAGGTTTGTTAATTTAGAAACTAGGTCAACGCTAGTTTAGCATAATGCAATAATGTTTGTTAATGTCATTAATCAAAGTAAATACACAGTGTTTCCAAGAAAATCTCTTATTCTCATAGTGGGGGGTCTCTGGGTTGGCTGAAAGTCTGGAAGGGGTTGAAAAGCATTGACAACTAAATCATAATCCTCTTGCATTTGAATAATAATACCTCTTTATTATAATTATAATATGCCTCTCGTACTTCACATTTCTCCTTCTGCAGCTAAAAACAGACTTATGGATGTGTTGTGTAATCGCATGCTATACTCTGAATAACAGAAAAAGGATTGTGTGCAAATAAAACAGCACAAAAAAGAGGTGCAAAAGGCTAAAGCCCTTGGGATTCTGGGATCTGTCTTCTGACCTCCAAAAGCAAAGTAGCAAGTTAATGAACACCCATTACAACAAATCACACATGGGCTTGGAATGCTAATCGGCTCTTAATTGCAAACCCGCTACCAATGGAAAACGCACACCTCTGCAAATGGCAGATGCTTGATCCTGATCAATAGCAGGCATGCAACTATCAATTGCAAAATCAATACTGTTGTATTTGGTTCTCCAATCTTCTGTCTTGTTGGAAATAAGGGCTCTAACAGAGTGGCCACGGATAACGAGCTTGACCGCTGAGACCTTCGTCTTTATCTATCAATGGGTCAATCCCTGAGTCTCCAGTGACCTGAGGCTGGTGTGGTTCTTCACCACAGTACCGTTTACACCAATTGTTAATTTGCTTTTCATTGTTTTAGAGGGTTGGTGTACCTAAAATGCTAATTCCGTCATTATATACTCACCCTCAAATTGGCTGTATGCATATTGTGTGTAACATAAAGTGTTTTGTACATACATTGAAAGCCATGAACTTTAACCCCCATTGATATTTGTTGTCATTAACACTAAAACTACCAGGATTCTATAACTACTAGAATGCTCATAGCAGTCATTCTGACTGTTCATATAAGACCGAATGCAGTTTTTGTTACATCATATTTACATCTGAAGCTTCTATTGAGATTTTACAACCAAGATTGGTCATATTTTATATAGTCATTACCCTAACAATATATTATTTTGTAATATATAAAGTTAGATTTGTTGTTGTTACATTATGAGATGGGAAATGTGAATAGTAATTCATTCATTCATTCATTTTCTTGTCGGCTTTGTCCCTTGCGGGGTCGCCACAGCAGAATGAACCGCCAACTTATCCAGCACGATTTTACGCAGCGGATCCCCTTCCAGCCGCAACCCATCTCTGGGAACTTCCACACACACATTCACACTCATACACTATGGACAATTTTTTGCTTACCCAATTCACCTGTACTGCATGTCTTTGGACTGTGGGGGAAACCGGAGCACCCGGAAGAAACCCACGCGAACGCAGGGAGAACATGCAAACTTCACACAGAAACACCAACTGACCCAGCCCAGCCGAGGTTTGAACCTGCGACCCAGCGACGTTCTTGCTGTGAGGCAACAGCACTACCTACTGCGCCACTGCGTTGCCCGTGAATAGTAATATGCAAGGTATTATACAGTTTCAGTTAACTTATCTTGAAGAAGACCTGTTGCTCGCTTTTGTCACTGAAGTGAGTTCAGTCCAATCGTGAAAACGTAGTGGGCGTGGCCAACCTGTGACCTCAATCAAGATTGACCAATAGAATAAGGTCTTTTATCCCAGAGGGAAGATACCGCCCACTGAGCTCCAGAGTTCAAAACCTTTGAACTCGCAAAGATTTTAGATCCCCAAAAAATGATAGAACAGAAAGCAAAATGAATGAGCGCACAATGAAAAATGTGGTGGTAACTGCATAAAATGGCAATAGTTTATTTCTTGCAATGCAATTTTTTTTTATCTGTGACATTTTTTTTTATTAAATTTTTTTTTGTAATCTTAAATTTTTTAATTACAATGTACCTAATTTTGGTCAAAAACTTCATATGTTTGTTTGAATCAGAATCAGTTTTATTGCCAAGTGTGCTTCACACACACAAGGAATTTGTTTTGGCTACAGAAGCTTCCAGTGTACATAAAGTGACAAGTGACAACACAAAATAAATAAATATGAAAAAAGATGATAAACATTAAACAGAGATGCAGTTAGTCAAAAATAAAGACACAAAATTAACCCCACCATATATGAGTTTAAAACTTTTCAACACACAAACAAAAAATTTCAACTCGCAAGCAAAGACTTTTGATGTGCAATAAATGACAGCAGAGCAGAGAGCAAAATGAATGAGTGTAAAAATATTTTATTACCATTTGACATAAGTTTTTTAATTAAATTATTTTTTATATTTATTTTTTAATAATTATGTATTTAATTTTTCCCTAAAACCAAATAATTTGATTGAATAATAAAGAAACAAAAATAACTCCGTAGTAATACAGTATAGCCTATAACTGTGTATTTGTGAGTTACTAAACTGCCCATAAAGGTGTATACCTCAATTTGTCTGGCAAGCGGGAGAGAACAGTTTTTACACACAGTTAAAATGTTGGTTTGAAAACATGTTTGAAGTAAATTTATGTTTTTGTTAGCAGATAGTTGCTAGGTAATATTCAAAGGCATGGGGAAAGTAGTGAATGCTGAAATGTATGCAGTCAATTTGACTGCAATGGCCATTCAAAGTAGGGATGTCCCGATCAGGGTTTTTTTGCCCTCAAGTCCGAGTCATTTGATTTTTAAACATCTACCAAACTCGATCCTATACTTCTATAATACATAACAAAAGAATAAAGAAGAAACAGTTCCAGATCCACATTTAGGAAAGGACCGGGTACTCTAGTTATGGCTTTAATTTTAACAAAGTTATTGTTACAGTACAAAATGTAAAGGTGAAATATTTTTTACATCAAAATAAATGATCTTAAATTAAGATATTGTTCATTGTCTACACTGTAAAATGTTGCTGCCTTATTTTTTTAATTAAATCAAAGTCTTTTAAAGTCTTTTCAACTTGTATTAGTTAAACTGAATTAAATCATCAAAGCTTTGTCCCAATACAGTGTTTGCATCCTTCAAAGGGAGTCTTTCCATGTCCACACAAGCCAAAATAAGATGTTTGTTCTGACTTTTTCTCAAAGTGATTTTAACACTTATATTTGATCTAATCCAGCAAAATGAGTCACAGTGACCCAAATTTCAAAATTGAGATTTTGGTATCAATGGAAAGAGGAGACTCTATGCTTTAAAATGGTAATTCAGAATCATACCTTGATTGGTTTGTACATGTGTACAAACCAATCAAGTTTGTGATACATGTACATGTGTACAAACCAATCAACTTGTACATGTGAAGTTGAATCTTATGTAATCTAGTCTTTTGAAGATATGCCCATTAGAATTATGGTTGTCTCGCCTCTTTTTCCAATTAAGATCCTTAGAAAATCACAAGAAAAAAAAAAAAAAAAGAAAATGTTTTTTTGCCTGTTTTTTGCTGATATCCTTCAAAACCCATTGCATTTAAAATGATAAACTATTTATTTTGCAGCTTAATTTGTACATTTTACATACAAATGCTGTTAAAAGTTAACTAAAGTAAAAGTTACATAACATATGCCGCCATGACTTTTTGATATAGTTTTTAATAATGTGCGGCATTCGTGGATTTATTGTAAACATTAAGCCTCTTGGACACCATCAAAGAGTTGAGAAGCTTGCAACTTAAGTATGTCAATCGCCTTCCAGGTCAACCAATAGGGTGAGCTTGGGGCGTGGCTAATGTAGCAGTCAGGCTGAGCCAGAGGGTGTTTAACTGGTGTGAGATAATGAATGACACATTGGAAAATAAATTATGTTTTGTTAACAAAATCTGAAGACTTTCTAAAAACACAATGACAGGTAATGGAGTAAAACCACAATAAACACATGGCAGTTTTGTTAAAAGATGGAGGAATATGATAAAATGTTTGGGTTTCTGTTGAGAGTTTCTTTTCTCACATTAGCTTTTTACTGTCAAGCTCAAATAAAATTGTAAAACAATAATAATAATAATAATAATAATAATAATAATAAAAAAACAATAAAAAAAAAACAATAATAAATTATTAAAATAAATTAATAAAAAATTAAAGCCTAAAGAATTATGTTTAAATCTTACACATGTATCCTCGTACAGTGAGCGTTTGTCATCATAACAGTATGTTTGTAATGTGTGTGACAGGTAAGCTCATAATTTATAACTCTTAACCATTATCAGTGTTAGGAGTAATGCATTACAAAAGTAATATATTACAGTAATGTATTACATTTTTCTGTAATGCAGTAGTGTAAGGCATTACTAATACATTTTTAGTAATATTTTACTCGGTACATGTTTAGTATCGCGTGCGTTACACCAAACTTTTCGCCCGCAAGACATTAACAAATAAAAAATACCGCAGTTCTATTTCCTGTTCGTGGTGAGTGAACATACGTGTGTGTTGTCATTAATCTCCCTCTGGCTGTTGGAACTTTTTACTTTGAACGCGGAATGATTTCAGCCTCTGAGCTCGAGGTCCGGGGCTATTAGCTCAGACCGGTTCGCAGTAACGTTAAGCCCTAACGCGCAGCGGAAAAGCAGCAAATAGAGACATTCGCGAGATGGATGTACATGCATATGGCGTTATTTCACTGACAAGTCGAGAGCGCATTCATGTAAGACGAGCGAGCGAACGCGCCGGTGTTACCTCTGTCCGTGGACAAAACTCCTCTCTTGCACTCAAAACACTGGCTGCTCACGTGTAAATGATCTGCTCTCGCTCCATCAGATGATGCAGACTCACAATCTGTGCCTTGTGTTTCCCTCTCTTTTCGTGCTTTTGCTCTCCAGAGATCCTCCTGTTAAATTGTTATCCCAAGAATGATGATATGGTTTATATATTGCTATATTTACCTACAGGTTAAGGTACATTATATTTTAAATAGTAGTGTTTTTGAGTGTTAGGTATGCTGCCTATGTTTTAGGCTAATATTATTTACAACTTGTTAAAGAATGCTTCAGCATACTGTAGTATTAAGAATAATGAACTCTTAAAATGAAATACAAAGTGTAGTTTTACTACGTAAAGTGTGGTGAATTGTAGTATAATATACCCTATATTGTAAAAAAAAAAACTACAGCATTGGGTCATTTGTTTATATTACACTTGTTGTGTTACCATAGCAACTATAGTATTACCACAGCAGATTAATTGAAGTACTTTACTACTGTTCAAAACACTACATGCCAATATGTGTGTTCAGGGGCCCTGTGGAACAGCTTCTCCTCAAAATGAAGAGGATGACAGGGAAAATGTCCTCCACAATCTCATCAACAATGTGAAGACAACAGAGACTAGTTCACTTTATTTTAGTTGCCATGATAAAATGAGATTGATAGTGAGATTTATTTGAAGAGTGAATAGTACAGTAGGCTATAATACCTTATCAAGTTTTTCCCTAACAGTTACATTTCTGCTTGCGTTCCTTATATTTTAGTTTAAATGTTTTTTATTTGATTAGTTTGGTGCACTTTTTAAATGTTTAATAAAGGTTTTTAAAATAAAACGTATTCTTTACATACAACATATATTCACTGTGTCTTTAAATGTTTTAAACGGGAAATATCTCATCATATAACATACAGCCAAAAATTTTATGGTTTATTAGATAAAAAATTCTAAGTCTATTTTAGCATTTTGGTTATTGTTAATAAATAGTGCACCAATATAAATCATATCAAAAAGCACGAAAGGAAGAGGAAACACAAGACACAAATTGTGAGTCTGCATATAATCTTACTGAGCGAGCAGTGTACTGAGACTGCGCAAGAAAATTTGTGCGTGAGCAGTGCATATTTGAGAGAATGTGAGAATTTGCACGCAAGCAGCGTATATTTGAGAGCTTGCAAGCAGTTTTGTCCACAAACAGAGGAAATCGGTGCACGAACATTATATTGAGAAAGCTATGTTCATCATGCTCACTTTGTGCATGACAGTTTTTGGTTGTGAGCCACTTGAATTTAAAGTGAATACAATAATGGCAACAATGAGAAGAGAAAAGAAATCTGCATTTTGTCATGGCATTGGAGTTTACATATAGGCCTGTTGTGTCTAATATGAATAGTCAAGCTATTCACAGATGTTGCCAGATAACCACTTTACCTCTACCATACTTTAAACAGATCATTTGTGAATCTGACTGTCATCCTTTCTTGCATTGTCTTGAGCCTTCACGTTGCCAATTATATACTATATTGTTAGTAGTCTGGATAGGTCACAGTCATTCTGCTACATCAAATCGCTTTCTACTGGATGTAAAATGCTCTGCAGTACATTTGGTCGTTTTAGAATGTTAAGTTCTAATTCTGTAGGTATTTTAGTGAAAGTAACTAAAAAGTAATATAAGAGTAATGTAACATATTACAATTTTGAGACAGTAATATTGTAATGTAAGGGATTACTTTTAAATAACAATAACAAGTAATCTGTAATGTATTGTTTGGAAGTAACTTGCACAACACTGACCATCATGCCTATATAAAATAGTCCAAATATTTAGAATAAGGCCCAAAGTATACATGTGTAGTAAACAGGTGTACTTTTGTGCAAACTGTCCCTTTAAGATGTCTTTTGACAATAGCTTAATAAATACCTGGAGACCAAGAGTGTCGTTATTTTTCAGTACCCTGAAAAAGGCTAGATATTTACAGCTCTCTGTTAATAAGGAATATTTAATGACACAACGCGGGTCGTAAAGCACGCAAACGTTCATTTCTGAGTGCTGTCAAACACCAAAAGCGCTCCCTCTTTCCCCATATTTCACAAAAGCCTATCTATTAAATGACTTTCAATGCACCAATTTGTCTTTGGCAGATGAATATCCTTGTTGGCACAGGATCACCATAGTGCCCGTTTTAGCCAGTAAATGCCATCTGTGATTGACAGAGAGATTTGAGCCAAGAGTACATGCCTGGGCAATTGGTGTCCAGTAAAAGCTAAAGCAACATGGATTATGGTTTAATTCGTTGAAGGATGATGTTTTACAGAGGATTTCACACAAATTCTCAGACTAATGCTCAGCAGGCATGGTTTCTCACCCCTAAAGGATGAAGTGGTGTTTTCAACTGACCTTTGAACTGCAAGGGTACATAAAGAACTTTAAAACAAGCATCTCGGTTCAGGTCACATGCTTTGTTGGCACTCATGGTTCAGAATGATGCAGTGATTTGACTTTAGACACCATTAAATCGCTTGGAAAGGGCAAACAGGGTAGGATGGATATTTGTAGTGGTTTAAAAAAACAACAGCTTTAGAAAGAATGTTGTTCACCACAGTTTGATGGTTGCAAATGCCAGACAGGTTTACATTTATAGAAAATACAACTATATATTATATAAAAGTATATCAAATTATATACTATATATTATATATTATACAAATAATATGTAAAACTATATAAAAGCTGAATTTTTTTTTTCCACAAGGATGCCTCTTGTACATCATCTTATTATATTTTGGGAGAAGCCTGTGTTATTTACATGGGTCAAAAAAAAAAAAAAAAACTTGCTGGTTAAATAAAAGTAACTAAGTCAGAATGAAACTTAAAATTTGTTGAAATATTGCATATAATTCTGTTACTTATAATTTTGTTCTCTATATATACAGTACAGTATACTGTATATAGCAAATCCATTTGCACCACTTTGTGGACTCATGGGTGTGCCGGTCTAGAATGGAGGTGTGTTAAGGCGCATTGTTGGTGTGTTGCTATTTTGAGGAACTAAAATACACTGCGCAATTGACCAGCTGAAAGCAGGTCTAAAGTCCAGCGCAGAGCGTGTTAGTTGTGCGCCTCAAATGCATACACGCTGCTTAATACACACAGGATGCACAGCAATACACAAATATCTTTACAAATGATTTTTTTTTTTTTAAATATTACAATAATTACATAAATATTATGAATAAAAATATTAATTAAAAAAACATAAATATAAAAACCAGTGCCTCCATGCCTTCTTCATCTCGGGGGGCTTTTTTCAGTTTATTCACGACAACTTGCCTTTGTATAATGTTATTATTATTAGCAGTATTATTTAATATATGCATATTTATATTTGTTTTGATAAAAGCAAGCTTAGATTTGTCTGTCTGTCGAGTTTTGGACCATATGGCTCATAGGATGTGTATTTGGATATAACTCAGTTTTTTGGCCACACTTCGCTATTATTTTTTATTTATTTGTTTGCTGGAAATTAGAACTGAATTTAGAAATAGTATAATAATATTTGCGCTTAATATTAAATATGTAGGCTAATGGATGTCTTCAGTGGAGTGTGTACAACACCGTTTCCTTACTCCACAAAAGTGAAGGAGTAAAGAGTAAAAGTAAAAAGAAAGAGAAAGTAAAGAGGTCGATTAGAGGAGGCTCATTCTTTATCCTCGGACACATTGTCTGTTTAACTGTTTTTTCGCTAGTGAAGTGTTCAGTTTTTCCGCTTACAAAGTCCGCCATGTAAATAGCAAATGCGCCATGGTGCCACACAACTGACTCTTAAAGGGAATGGGAGATGAGTCTCTGACTGGTTTAATGCACAATATTCTCACAACACCCATAACTCATTAAGAGAAAAAGCACAACCCTGTTAGACCATGCACTGCGGCTCAAACCATATTTTTCCATCCTTAAAATAGCAAAGGTGGATAAGGACACACCCTTAATGCTTTTGCGCCATGCGCTTTAGACTTTGCGCCAGATTGTAAGAATAGAGCCCCTAATCAACTAAATAGACATGTTCCTCTTTTTTTGTATTGATAGAATAGAACAGAACAGAAAAGAATAGAATAGAATAGAATAGAATAGAATAGAATAGAATAGAATAGAATCTTTATTGTCATTGTACAAGTTCAATGTCAAATATATTGTTGAAAAACTGAAACAAAAGCACACAGGCCTGGTCATAGCTGTCGACACAATTTCAAGTGTCTTCTGCATGTGTGAAGAACATATTATGAATGAATTGGTATAACAGTTGCATAGATTATTGCACATTGGATTGATATTACGGTATTAATGAAGCCTTGAATTCTCGTCCTGTCTTACCCGTGCAGCAGGTTCACTGTATGACCACCCTTTAAAAAAACACTGGTGCTTTATGAAAAGTGATCTCGCTTTCACAAAGCTTCTTTCACCTTCAGCACAAAGTTATTTCCCGAGAATAATAACGAAGGGCATCGCAGATAAGGAGCTCGGCGGACAAGGACAAGTGAAAATCACACCGTGCAAATGCGCCGCAATTGCAGAGGCCCTTTTTGAGAGATCACCGCTGGTTTAAATTGCAAAAGATGAGCGTCGAAATGGATGAGGCGTCTTCAGGCTCTCTGGCGCTCGCCTATTGCGATTTGCAGTAATTACTCATTGAATGGGGGGACATCAAGAAGCTGCTGACGCCGTCTCGTTTTTCAGCAATAACACCATCATTCAGTCACCTGGAAATGCGTGTCCAACAAGGCATACGAGCGACGCTTTCACCTGCTTCTGCTGTGTATTGATCAATGCGGAGGAGAAGCGGAACATAATACTACATGACCTCTGTTGACATTATAATGTTGCATTATTTTGTAATAGTGAGGAAAGTGATGACAGCTCAAAAAAAGGTATAATAGCTGAGGTGTGTAGATTTTGCATAGACGAAGATGAGGAGATAGAAACCCCCATGAGGAGCGAGGAGAGAGTGTGGTCTGATAATGGAGGGCAGGGGAAGGTTGCTGACCTGCAGATCATTCTGGGGGTTGAGTTACAGAGGCGGGACAAGGTCAGACTCCTTAGTTTACCACTGTGGTTTCATCATCTGTGTTTTATTTAGTATCACAAACAAATTCGGGAGATACCCTGAAATAGACATTACTGAGCATCCGACCTAAATGGCATCAATTCTTTTTGGCTGTGACGGAAGCTGTGGGGATGTGGATAAAAAAAATTGTGTAAAGCCGCTGTTGTAGGTGAGGGAGCATGCAAAGTTTTTATTGACACTACAATGAATAGGATTATATACTGTACACAGTTGAAACCAGAAGTTTACATACACTCTAAAAAAGGAACAACCATTTTTTTTTTTAAATGCTGATGATAAATCATATTAAATGTTTACTATTTTAGGTCTGTTAGGATTATCTTAATCATTTACATTTGCTAAATGCCAGAATAATAAGAGAATTTTTTTTTTGAGAATGTTTTATAAATTTCTAGACATTCAAAACATTCATTTCCTTGGTATTTTTTTTTTTTTTTGCTTTTAAACTGTATAACTTTGGTCCAATGTTTTGGGTATCCTTCCACAAGCTTCTCACAATAGAATTTTGGCCCATTCCTCCTGACAGAATTGGTGTAACTGAGTCAGATTTGTTGGCTGTCTTGCTCGCACAAGCATTTTCAACTCTGCCCACAAATTTTCTATAGGATTGAGCTCAGGGCTTTCTGATGGCCACTCCAAAACATTCACTCTGTTGTCCCTAAAGCACATTTTAACTAATTTGGCAGTATGCTTAGGGTCATGGTCTGTTTGGAAGACCCATTTGTGGCCAAGTTTTAATTTCCTGGCTGATGTCTTGAGATGTTGCTTCAGTATTTCTACATAATGTTCTTTCTTCATGATGCCATATGCTGTGAAGTGGACCAGTCCCTCCTGCAGCAAAACAGCCCCACAACATGATGCTGCCGCCCCCATACTTCAAAGTTGGGATGGTGTTTCTAAGCTTGTAAGCTTTCCCCTTTGTCCTCCAAATGTAACACTGGTCATTATGGCCAAACAGTTTAATCTTAGTTCCATCAGACCTCAGGACATGTCTCAAAAAAGTATTATTTTCCCAGTGTAATTTAGCAAATTTTAATCTGGCTTTTTTGTTGATTCTGGCTTGTTGATTTTCCCATGTTGTCACACAAGGAAGCAGTGTGTTTGAGGTTTTCCTTAAATACTATTCTACAGTTGTGCTTCCAAGTATCTCAAATGTTGTCAATTAGCCAATCAGAAACTTCCAAAACCTTGACACCATCATCTGAGCTTTTTCAGAATCACAATAATCTTATTGTATGTAAACTTGACTTTCAAGAAAAGTTATAACAATTTCTTAAAAAATATCTCTTTGATTATTCTGCTATTAAGCATAACAGAAACAAATTTGATAATCCTAACTTACCTAAAAGAGAAAAAGTTTAGTCACATTAACATGACTTTTTTTAAGGGTTTAAATGGTTATGTGCCTTTTAGTGGTTTTAATGGTTGCCTTTAGGTGGGGGTTTCAAATTGGGGTCCTCTTGAGAGACCTTAAGGGAGTGATGGGGTCCACAGAAATGTCTGAAGAAAAAGAAAAGCACATTAATATAAACTAGAAAAGTAAAGTTAGTAGACAAACTTTATGGTAGCTTGAGAAAGGCTAGTCTGAAAGTTTGAAATAGTTTCAAAGTTTAAATAATTGAAATAGTTTAAGAAGTTTGAAGGCTGCACGGTAACGCAGTGGGTAGCACGTTCGCCTCACAGCAAGAAAGTTGCTGGTTCGAGCCTCAGCTGGGTCAGTTGGCATTTGTGTGTGGAGTTTGTATGTTCTCCCTGTGTTAATGTGGGATTACTCCGGGTGCTCTGGTTTCCCCCACAGTCCAAAGACATGTGGTATAGGTGAATTGAATAAGCTAAATTGTTCATAGTATATGTGTGTGAATGAGTTTGTATGAATGTTTCCCAGAGATTGGTTGCAGCTGGAAGGGCATTTGCTGCGTAAAACATATGCTTGATAAGTTGGCGGTTCATTCTGCTGTGGTGACCCCAGATTAATAAAGGGACTAAGCCGAAAAGAAAATGAATGAATGAATGAATAAGAAGTTTGAAACAGTTGGCATACAGTAGATAAGTACATATGTGTTAGCATGTTAGTATGGATTGGCATGTTTCTTTCTAGGCAGTTGATAGGGTGTTCTGAGTGGTTGCTAAGGTGTTGCTAGGTGGTTGCTAGGGTGTTCTGAATGGTTGCTAAGGCGTTACAAGGGTGTTTTGACTGGTTGTTAAGGCGTTGCTAAGCAGTTGCTAAGGCGATCTGAGTGATTGCTAAGGCATTGGTAGGATGTTTTTTGTGGTTGCTAAGATGTTGTCAGGGGGCTAAGGTGTTCTGAGTGGTTTTTAAGGCATTGCTGTGCGATTGCTAAGGTGTTCTAGGTGGTTGCCAGGTGGTTTCTAGGGTGTTCTGAGTGGTTGCTAGGTTGTTCTGAGTGGCTGATAATACGTTGCTAGGTGGTTAGCTAGGGTGTTCTAGGTGGTTGATAAAGTGTTGCTAGGCGGTTTTAAGGTGTTCTGAGTAGTTGCTAGACAATTGATAACACAAATTAGCATGGTTCTAGTATGAATTAACATGTTGCTAGCATGTTTCTAGCATAAATTAGCATGTTGTTAGCATGGTTTTAGTATAAATTAGCATGTTGCTAGCATGTTTCTAGTATTACCTAGCATGTTGTTAGCATGAATTTACTATGAATTAGCATGTTGCTAGTATGTTTATAGTATAAATTAGGATGTTGCTAGTATGATTAGTATGTTTGCTAGTACATTTCTGATATGGTTTAGTATACAGTATTGCTAGTATGTATTGGTATGTTGTTAGTATGTCCAATGTAAATTCAATGGCAGTTTGTTTATAATGGAAGTCTATGGGACAGTTGCTAGGGTGCCGTAAGTGGTTGCTAGGGTGTGGCTAATAAGTTGAAAGGTGATCAGTGATTGGCGGGTTGGTAGTCTGAGTTAAATGAGCGTAACCTTAAGTCTGTATGATAGTCTGGCGCAAAGTTATGAGCTCACAAAGTTTGGTCCAATGTTAAGTCCGGGTCAGTTTTCGGAAAACCGAAAGTTGGATCATTTGGAAAAGATATAGCAACCCGAGTCAGACCAGTTTGGAGGTTTGGAGTAAGTTTGGTGGTTGTAGTATGAACGGTTTAGGAGGAGATGCATATAGAAATTAATCTCAGAAGAAGAAAAATATTAAGTTTATGTAACAGTATGTCGGCTTTCACAATCCACCATAATGATAAATACTAAATAAATAATTTGCTTTCTATAAAAAATAATAAGTTAAACAAACAGGAGTTATAATAAAATAAACAAATGGATACAAATTAAATTCAAATAGTAATGATTCTAAAATAATTAATATAAAACCTGATTGCATGAGTTTCAAGTAAATAAATAATAAACAAAGGTAAAATAAACAAATGTTTATTTGTTCAAATTTGATTAAAATAAATTATAATAATATAAATATATATATTAAAAAATAGTTTTGATTCATTTATGATATAAAATTTTCACAGTATAAATTGGGGCTTTATACAAGGAATGTTTACATTTTAGGATGGCCCGTGGCTTGTAAGAGATTGAAAACCCCTGACTTTGAGCCTTCTTTTAACTATAACTAAGTAACTGTATTATAACATATAGAATAATATATTATAGAAATGCAGTCTACATCATTTTACTGCATTGCTGCAATCTTGTAGATGCTGCAATTGTCTTTTTTTTTTTTACATTTGGTTAACAGGTCATTTGAAGATCTAACTATGTATTCCTGTTTTGAAGACAAAAAAGAGATGACCAATCTTGAGGCTAGAAATTTGCATGAGTTCACATGTAGTTCACATTTTTCATTTAGTGTTTTTTTTTCACCACGAAAGGTTATCAAACACCAAATAAACCATATAAAAAATTATTTGAGAAATGGCGTAAACATTTGGTGGTCAAATAAATATGTAAATAAAATGCTTTAGCTTTAGAAAAACACAGTCCCTTGTTGTTGGTCAAATTATTAAATAAAACCTCTCCAGTGAAAATATGAAAAATGTGCTGCAAGAGTTTGTTTTCTAAAAGGCCACAGGCTCATAGCTGAAGAAACAGCCAATTTCTAATTTCATCACTGCTGTTTTCAGGATTTCTAATCCAATCTTATAGTTTCATAATTGGAATCAGTTGGACTCAAGACATCTACTGTCATTATTTCCAGCTCATAAAGCAACTTTATGGAGCTTGTCACTTTCACTCAAGACATTTTCTCTCCAATGTGGTCGCACAAAAACCCTGGCACAATTTCTCAGGTGCCCATGAGCACACAAGTCACAAACCCCCTCTATTCCCCACAAAATGTATTCATCTTACGCTGAGTCATCAGAAGCATTGGCCTAAAAATCCCCTGAAGTGTCTTAAAATGCACAGCTTTGTTCAGTGTGTGATGTAATTTAAACTGAAACATGAAGATAGGGTGGGACATATGCAGTAGCCCACCCCCCTTTTAAAAATAGCCAATAGCTTTTTGTTTAGAGCTCTGCCAGTCAGAGTCATTGAGTTAAAGCTCATCTCATCTGCAAAAGCAATGCTGAATGTGTCCAACCATTAATCTGCTGTAAAATAAACCATTCAAAAGGGTCTTTTACATTTACATGTACCAGACAGTGGAAACGGGCCATTGATGCATAAATTGGCCTTTAGTCACAGAACGACTAGTAAATATGGAGGTGTTCAGATCAACAATGCCTCAGCTACCTTCCTTTCTTTCTTATATATGCAAGTTTTTAAACAACCCTTCAGTATGAATGTTTGGTCACATGTGAATAAGTAATCTTATTAGATGATCTTAAGTAATCTTGTAGGGGCTGGGACACTTAAGATATTGGAGAGCATTTGATTGGTCAGAAGATTTGATGAGAAGCTAAATTGCAGAGTGATATTACATAAAAAAATAATTGATTCTTATTTTCAAAAGTACGAAATTGCAACTTTTCAATTCTTACAGTGCATCCGGAAAGTATTCATAGCGCTTCACTTTTCCACATATTTTTATGTTACAGCCTTATTCCATAATGGATTAAATCCATTTATTTTCTCAAAATTCTACACACAATACCCCATAATGACAATGTGAAAAAAGATTGAAATTGTTGCAAATTTATTAAAATTAAAAAAGCTGAAAAATTACATGTGCATAAGTATTCACAGCCTTTGCTCAATACTTTGTTGATGCACCTTTGGCAGCAATTACAGCCTCAAGTCTTTTTGAATATTATTCCAGAAGCTTGACACACCTGTCTTTGGGTATTTTTGCCCATTCCTCTTTGCAGTACCTCTCAAGCTTGGATGGGAAGCGACAGTGTAGAGCCATTTTCAGATCTCTCAGAGATGTTTAATGGGATTTAGGTCTGGGCTCTGGCTGGGCCACTCAAGGACATTCACCGTGTGGTTGTGAAGCCACTCCATTGATATTTTGGCGGTGTGCTTTGGGTCATTGTCCTGCTGGAAGATGAACCGTCGCCCCAGTCTGAGGTCAAGAGCACTCTGAAGCAGGTTTTCATTCAGGATGTCTCTGTACATTGCTGCTTTCATCTTTCCCTCTATCCTGACTAGTCTTCCAGTTCCTGCTGCTGAAAAATATCCCCACAGTATGATGCTGCCACCACCATGCTTCACTATAGAGATGGAATTAGCATGGTGATGAGCAGTGTCTGGTTTTCTCCAAACGTAACGCCTGACATTCACTCCAAAGAGTTAAATTTTAGTCTCATCAGACCAGAGAATTTTGTTTCTTACGGTCTGAGAGTCCTTCAGATGCCTTTTGGCAAATTCTAGGCGGGGAGTGGCTTCCCTTCTGGCCACTCTACCATACAGGCCTGATTGGTGGATTGCTGCACAGATGGTTGTCCTGTAAGGTTCTCCTCTCTCCAAAAAAGAACACTGGACCTCAGACAGAGTGACCATCGGGTTATTGATTGGTTGTACTAAGGCCCCACTCCCCTGATCACTCAGCTTAGATGGCCGGCCAGCTCTCCGAAGGGTCCTGGTGGTTCCAAACATCTTCCACTTACGCATGATGGAGGCCGCTGTGCTCATTGGAACTTTCAGAGCAGCAGAAATATTTCTGTAACCTTCCCCAGCCTTGTGCCTCCAGACAATCCTGTCTCGGAGGTCTACAGACAATTCCTTTGTCTTCATGCTTGGTTTGTTTTTTGACATGCACTGTCAACCCTGGGCCCTTATATAGACAGGTGTAAGTCTTTTCAAATCATGTCCAATCAACAGAATTTACCACAGGTGAACTCCAATTAAGCTGCTGAAACATCTCAAGAATGATCAGTGGAAACAGAATGAACCTGAGCTCATGTGATTTTTCAGGTTTTTTATTTTTAATAAATTTGCAACAATTTCAAAAAATCTTTTTTCACATTGTCATTATGGGGTATTGTGTGTAGAAATAAATTAATTTAATCCATTTTGATGTGGAATGTGGAAAAATGTGGAAAAATTTAAGCACTATGAATACTTTCCGGATCTTCTAAATGTGAATTTTGTCACTGTTCTGGAGCAAGCTAGCTTATAATTGAACTTTATCACAGAGACTCACAGACAGATGAATATTCAGCCTGTGTTTCTCTGTACTGTAAGTGGTGTCAGTATCAACCCAGTGGGCAGAGGGTCACTGGCTGTTCACCTTTGGTCCTGTAATAAATAGTACTGGGACTGTAGTTCTGAATGGCGAGGCCTGTCCCGTATGCCAGGACATGGGAGCGCTCTGTGGCCCAGACTACCTCCCGCTGATCTGGTAATGAGTAATCAGGCCAACAGCATGTCAATAGCTTGCCGTGAACTGGACTGACCCTGCTTGCATTTTCTCTCTGGCAGCTCAGTAGCAGAAGCTGGTAAGCGGCTTGACCAGCAGCCCCCTCCCCTTACATGGCCCACTCTGACCTTCTGTCTATGTGTGTTTATAAAGCACTGAAAGCACAGCGAGAAGAGACTCAAAGATGAATGATTGATGTCCAGCAACACAAAGCAATTAAGACATTATGAGATATTACTAGTTAGATTATAATTGTATCTGTGTGTCTGTGTGTTTACATAGATTATTCTAGTAAATCTTTTTTTATTTTTAACATTTTTTATTATGAAATTACACTAAACTCTTCCCCTCTCCCTCCCCCAAAGCATCCAAATGTGTAACTGGAATTGGTTTTAAAATAACTAAGGAGATTAATGTGATTACGTTTTGCCGGAAAATCTTCACCACCTCACATTCCCAGATACAAAAGAATGTTCCTTTATGTTTTTGGCATTTGAAACATATATCTGGGATGTTTGAGTTAAACATGTTTAGTTTGCAGGTGTGATATAAGCTCCATTCTAAATATTATTCACCTATACCGCATGTCTTTGGACTTGTGGGGAAAACCAAAGCACCCGGAGTAAACCCACGCGAACGCGGGGAGAACATGCAAGCTCCACACAGAAATGCCAACTGACCCAGCCCAGGCTCGAACCAGGGACCTTCTTGCTGTTTTGCTTACTTACATACTTTACGTACTGTACTTGTTTTCCCTGAGGATGTTATTATTTATGTGGTGATTTGATTCACTGATCTGTATATTTTTTTGTACTATATATATATATATATATATATATATATATATATATATATATATATATATACACAGTTAAAGTCAGATTTATTAGCCCCCTTTGAATTTTTTTTTTCTTTTTTAAATATTTCTCAAATGATGTTTAACAGAGCAAGGAAATTTTCACAGTATGTCTGATAATATTTTTTCTTGTCTTATTTGTTTTATTTTGGCCAGAATAAAAGCAGTTTTTAATTTTTTTAAAGCCATTTTAAGGTCAAAATTATTAGCCCCTTTAAGCTATTTTTTTTTCAATAGTCTACAGAACAAACCATCCTTATACAATAACTTGCCTATTTACTCTAACCTGCCTAGTTAACCTAATTAACTTAGTTATGCCTTTAAATGTCACTTTAAGCTGTATAGAAGTGTCTTGAAAAATATCTAGTAAAATATTATTTACTGTCATCATGGCAACGATAAAATAAATCTTAGAAATTTTAAAAATAACTTAGAAATGAGTTATTAAAACTATTATGTTTAGAAATGTGTTGAAAAAATCTTTTCTCCGTTAAACAGAAATTGGGGGAAAAAATAAACAGTGGGCTAATAATTGGATGTTGTGTAATTTTTGTGTAATGTGTAAATGTGTGTGTGTGTGTGTGTGTGTGTGTGTGTGTGTGTGTGTGTGTGTGTGTGTGTGTGTGTGTGTGTGTGTGTGTGTGTGTGTGTGTGTGTGTAAATTTTGTGTCATTTGTAAATGTGTAATGTTTTGTTTTTGTCTTTGGTGTTATTATTATGTGATTGTGATTAATTGTGGGCCCTCCATGAAAATGAGATGGTACATCTCAAGGGGTTTATCCTAATGATTAAATATCAAATAAATATCAAAGGTTTGTCAAGATGGAATACTATTTAGCTGAGATTGAATTATTTGGAATGAGGGTTAAAAAATATGAGAAAAACACATTAATTGTCTAAATTCTTTAGTTATCTCTGTATAAGACTAATAAAAAATGAAGTTTTATATATTTATGGAACAAAGTTTACAAAATGTCCTCATGGAAGATCATTTTTGTTTATTATTTTAATGTATTTTTACATTTTTACAATACATACAGTGTACTTTTGGCTATTAGTAGGGCCAGACGGAATCTGTGGACGTTTTTTGCAATTTCTGCGGAGAATTTTGGTAAAAATCTGCGGATTTCTGTGGAATTATTTTGGGAGTCTCATAACTAAAATAACCTTAATATGTGAAATATGTGTCATTTAAAAACTGAATAAATTCAGATTTACACACATTTCCTTAAGTGAAAAAACAGAATTAATGATGGGCTAAAAATCTGCGGAAAATCTGTGGAATTCTGCGCGCGCAGATTCCGTGTGGGCCTAGCTTACCAAATAGTCGTGCAACATAAGACTGTTTTGTAATCCAGGGTCACACACACACACACACACACACACACACACACACACACACACACACACACACACACACACACACACACACACACAATAATAATAATTTAATTTCAACATTCTTTTTCTTTATATAAGTAAAAACAAAACCCTTTTAAATAATATAATCATCTCGCATGCTACAATGGCGAGAGCAAAGTGAAATGGTTAGAGAAAGTCCAGTCTGTGGTCAATTCTAGAGGGTAAAGTCCTAGAAAACAGTGCGAGGAAGCAAAAACAACATTTCTGTGTAAATTCCAGCAAGGTGCCCTCCCCGTCCTCTGCATTAGTCCTCTCCCGCCTTTGATTTTTTGGCTCACTGAAAGAGAAAATGATGTAGGAGAAGACTGCATTGGCCACAGCTGGATAATTCTTCTCTTTGCCCTAATTAAAGATCCTTGCTGTAATTACGCTGGTTGCTTTGCAATGGGAAGCGCCTGGGCCAGATCCAGTTTGTTAACCAGGGACTCTGGCAATCATAAAAAAATCAGAACGATCAAACTTACAAATGCACATAATCAAGAAGTTTCTTTGATCTGTTCAAAAGTTTTACGTATATTAAAACACTTCTGTCATATAAAAAAAAACGCTTTGCATCTTAAACATAATAAGCATAATGTTACTTAAGCAGGCATTAGTCAAACAAGCATACAATTACAATGACTTCACAATCTACAAAAGAGCTCTGAGCGAGTCTGACAGACGAATAAAACCAGCCCGGCTTCAAACAGGGTTATATTTCATTGAACTCGCCAACACTGGGGACCGACTTCAAGTCTTTCCTCTAAGAATAGATAGCCTTACTCAAAAGCACAATGCATTGACTCTGAATAGTCTTTGCGATTACAGGCCAAGGCCTTGGTAAATGAGTTCAAGCCCAAGCCCTTGAGACAATGCACGTAACGGCCTTGTGCTCCACTTCCAGACAGTCCTTGATGATTTTCCTGTTTTTTTCTTTTTCGGAGAGACCTTCTCCTGCTATCTGATATTCAAATGAGGGACAGGCATAGCAAAGTGCTCCACCCCAACCACCCGTAGAAGGAGCCAGGAGGATTACTCCAAGAGCGCAAAGTAGGTCAACAAGACATGAAAACAAAGCATGCGAGGAGAATGAATGGCACGCCACAAAAGAGCGAGCAGGTCTGACACATCGCAGCGCTTTGGCGGAGCTCCACTCCCCCTCTGCGCACATCCACAAACCACCACACATGTGGATCAGCGCCTGACCTGCTTCTCAGCTCCCCGTCTGCGCGAGACGGACAATTCTGACATGTTTTTGAAAGAATATAGGACATGCCAGAAAAAGAAACTCATTAAAAAATAATAACACGCACACAAAAATAAGCCAACTGTGTTAGTAATCTCTGGGACACAAAGCCGAAGTCATTTGCATTTCACGTTGTTGACTTGTGAGATGGCTGATTTTTTTTTTTTCACTTGCCTTTTATGTTTTAGGTCAATTTTAATTAATATTTAAATAAAAATTAAACCATAATATTGTGCTTCCTGACTCATACAGAAGGCTGTATCTATGTCTTGGACACTGGATGATGGTATTTTTTGGTTGTAAATGAGTAAACCCTTATTGGTGTCATATTAGTTTCACAAACGAAACTCAAATTCATGTGAAACACACATTAAACATGTGGTTTTGGAATCTTTTTATGTGAAAGAATAACTGTGATCACTATTTGTCCCACATGAAAATGTTCCAAGACATGTTTCATTCTGCATTCTGCATTGTTCTGCATGTTTTCCATGTGTTCCATGTTTGTTTCCCTTTTTTTGTGGGAAAAGGATAGGTCAGGATTTGTTTGTAATCATTTGCAATTATTCTGAAGTATAAATTTGTATTAAACGCTAATATGTGCACATGTTAAAATCGCAAAATGTTTGCCGCCACATAATGTAAATTATTCAATGTTTTACATTTACATGTCATTCTACATTTCTATCATAAAAAAGTTGTCAAATATGAAATATTTAGCTGCTTGCATCTTACCTTACACTCTTTTACCATTAATAATTGAAGTGTCAGGGTGGAATTTAGTTTGGTATCTGTGAAGCTCTGCTTTTTTTATTTGATTTGTCATCTGGGTCATTTTAACACTAAAGAGCACTGTTAAACCACTAAAGCAGAAGAGCTCAAACATTTCACTTTTATCCAAACAACAAAACATAAAGTGTTGAAGGAGGACATGTCTATTCACTTTAAAACAATTGATCCATGCTTACAGTACATTTCATTTTTTAAAATTTCATTTCTAACCTTTATAATATTTAATAAATATATCAAAACTTGGCGTTATGGTGAAAGTGGCTGACTTTTCTGTGAAGATGTATGTAGAACCTCTCAACTCATTTAGTGTACTTAGACCCTGCACCTGCGGGCATAGATGTGTATACACAGATGAATAAAGGTTTTCTACTCTCTACCTTTTTATAGAACCGAATTGTACCTTAAGACAAAGAAACAAATTTGTACCATTGCAGTTTGAACCTTTAAGGAGATAATTTGTACCATCAGAAACCTAAATGTACCTTTTGGTTTTTAAAACATGCAGATACAATATTATACCTTCATCAAAGGTACAAATCTGATCCATGAAGGTACCACTACAGTGACAAGACACTTTGTGTCAGGCTGGTATACAAAGAAGTCAGAGATGGTTATCTTTTCCTTTAGTTTATTCAACGTAAATCATAAAAGGTATCACACAGTGCTGGGCAGTGGAAGATCATCCGAGGAACACCTCATACGTCTTCGCCAGGGAAAACCTGGCGACAGTCAAGACTGGGTTAACAATCCTCACACCTCCGTTGGTGGCAGTGTGCACTAAGTGCAGGCAGGTGCATATAGATCTTCAGATATGGAATTACAATAAAGACACTTCCCTTTATCAGTGCGATGATCACGAAGACTCAGGAGGAACATCCATGGAAGAAGAGAAGACGAGGGAGCTTTGGGTGAAGACAACCATACGACTTCAATACCGGACGATCAGTGAACGGAGGAGGTAGGATTATAAAGTGTCCGGGCTAATGGTGAACAGGTGCGGGTAATTAATAATCAGGGGAAGGTTCTCGGGATTGGATAGGAACGGTGTGAGGTGGTGAATCTGGATTGGGTGAGTGAGGACGAGCCGGGGATGTGACAGTACCCCCCCCTCCACGGGTGACTCCTGGCACCCTAGATCGACGGCGGGGACGGCCACGTCCTCGTGGGGCTGGACGATCGGGATGTCTCTGATGGAATTCTTCGAGGAGAGATGGATCTAAGATGTCGTCACGAGGGATCCAAGATCTCTCCTCGGGGCCAAAGCCCTCCCAGTCTACTAGGTACTGGAGCTGACCGTCCCGCCGCCGGGAGTTGAGGATTTCCTTGACCTGGTAGATGTTATCACCGATGACTTCCGTGTGGTCGGGAGGGGGGGGTGGTTCGGGTTCTGTAGAGGGAGGAGATACAGGGTTAGTGTAGGGTTTGAGGAGGGAAACGTGAAAAGATGATGCTATACGGTACTGTGGTGGAAGATTAAGGCGGTAGGTGACAGGATTGATCTGGGAGTGAATGGTGAATGGTCCCAGGTAGCGGGGACTCAGCTTTCTGCAGGGCAGCCGGAGGCGAATGTCTCGGGTAGAGAGCCATACCTTATCTCCTGGTTGGTATATGGGATTAGGTAGTCGGTGACGGTTGGCTTGCTCAGTGTACCTCCGGACTGCCCGCTGAAGATGGACGTGAGCTGAGTCCCAGACCCTCTCGCTTTCCTGGAACCAGTGATCAACCGCGGGCACTTCTGATGCTTCCCCATTCCAGGGAAACAAGGGTGGTTGGTAGCCTAGGACACATTGAAAAGGGGTTAGACCAGTAGAGGATTGACGAAGAGAATTTTGTGCATACTCAGCCCACGGAAGATACTGGCTCCAGGTGTTTTGATGAGCATGGCAGTAGGAGCGTAAAAACCGGGAAATCTCTTGGATTTTACGCTCGGTCTGACCGTTGGTTTGCGGATGATAGCCAGAAGATAGACTGATGGTGGTGCCCAAGAGGTGGAAGAATGCCCGCCAGACCCTGGAGATAAATTGTGGACCTCGGTCTGACACAATGTCTTCGGGAAGACCATAGTTTCTGAAGACGTGATGGAATAGGGCCTCAGCAGTTTCCAGGGCTGTAGGAAGACCTTTGAGAGGTATTAGTTTGCAGGATTTGGAAAACCGATCTACAACCACTAAGATAGTAGTGTAACCTTGAGAGGGGGGTAGATCGGTGGCAAAGTCTACACCAAGGTGCGTCCAGGGTCGGCGGGGAGTGGGCAATGGCAGCAGCTTTCCTTCAGGTAGATGGCGTGGAGTGGTAGTGATGGCACAGACCGAGCAACCCTTAACGTATTGGGTGACATCGTGGGCCATTTTAGGCCACCAATACCTTTCTCTGATGAGCGAGAGGGTTCGCCTGCTACCTGGGTGTCCTGAGCCGAGGGAGGTGTGTGTGCTATTCAGGAGTGGTATGCGGAATCTCGTGGGTACGTAGCACAAGCCTGGAGGGAGACCAGGGGGAGCCGGTTCTTCTAAAGTGGCTTGTCGGATTTCCTCATCTAGTTGCCATAGTATAGGGGCCACAGAGATGGAGGGAGGAAGAATGGATTCAAGTGAATCATTACGAGGCTCAGGTGAGTGAAGTCGGGATAAGGCGTCGGCTTTGACGTTCTTGTGCCCTGGTTGGTAAGTGATGTGAAAGTCGAATCGGGCGAAGAAAAGTGACCAACGAGCTTGACGCGCATTCAGACGTTTGGCATCACGTATGTATTGGAGGTTCTTGTGGTCAGTGATGACTGTGAAGGGATGTTGGGCTCCTTCAAGCCAATGGCGCCACTCCTCCAGTGCCAGTTTGATGGCTAGTAGCTCGCGGTCACCGATCCCATAGTTTTGTTCCGCAGCCGTCAATTTCTTAGAATAATATGCACATGGATGTAAGGTTTTGGGTTCGCCAGACCACTGGGAGAGGATAGCGCCTATTCCAGTATCTGCGGCGTCTACCTCAACGATGAAAGGGAGGTTTGGATCAGGATGACGCAGGATGGGTGCTGAGGTGAACTTGGATTTGAGGTGATCGAAGGCTTGGGATGTTTCAGGGGTCCAGGTGAGTATTCGCTTTCCTCCTTGAAGCAAGGAAGTGAGTGGAGCTGATAGGATGCTGTAATTCTTGATAAACCGCCGATAGAAGTTGGCGAATCCCAGAAAACGTTGGAGTTCTTTGATGGTTTTTGGGTATTCCCATTTTGAGACAGCATCTACTTTGCATTGTTCCATACTCACTCCTTGCGGGGTGATGACGTAACCGAGGAAGGATATTGTGGTTTGATGGAACTCACATTTTTCGGGTTTGAGGAACAGATGGTTTTGCCGTAGACGTTGGAGTACTTGGGTGACATGATCTTGATGCTCTTCCAGAGTACGGGAGTAGATGAGAATGTCATCAATGTAAACAATAACGAAATGATGAAGGAAGTCTCTGAGGATCTCATTCATGTAACTTTGGAAAATTGATGGACTATTTGCCAGTCCGTAGGGCATAACGAGGTACTCGTAGTGGCCGGAAGGTGTAACAAAGGCCGTTTTCCACTCGTCCCCCTGGCGGATGCGGATAAGATTGTAGGCACTCCGGAGGTCTAGTTTGCTGAACACTTTAGCTTCTCTCAATTCTTCTAAGGCAGCTGGAACTAGAGGTAGAGGGTAGGCGAACTTGACGGTTGCAGCATTCAGCACACGGTAGTCGATGCATGGTCTTAGTCCCCCATCCTTCTTTGCAACGAAGAAGAAGCTGGAGGCGGCAGGAGAAGTAGATGGGCGGATGAACCCATGCTGGAGAGCTTCATTGATGTAGTTATGCATAGCTTCCTGTTCCGGACGGGATAAAGGATAAATCCTTCCGTGTGGCAACTTGGCATCGGGCAACAGATCAATACAGCAATCCCAGGACCGATGAGGGGGTAGTTGGGTGGCACGTTCTTTACTAAAAACGTCCATGTATTCATGATAGGCTGAGGGAATGGGATGGCTGGAAGGAGAAGTGGCTTGTATGCTTGTATTCTGCAGGGGTAATGACGTGGAGTGACCAGTAGAGGGGGTAATATGACCATTACTTTCACACTTGGATCCCCACTCGAGGATATCTCCAGTCTCCCAGTTAATACGAGGTTGGTGTTGAATAAGCCACGGTCGTCCCAGGATGACGTCCACATTGGCATGAGGGAGAATGAGAAGAGTAAGTGTCTCTTGATGATTCAAACCTAGACGAAGGGTGATGGGCTTGGTACGGCGATTGATCTTTCCTTCTCCTAGCGGTGAACTTTGGATGGTGGTGATGCGGTACTGGACCTCATTCCTCACTGAAGGAATATTATGGCGAGAGATAAAGGTGGAGGATATGAAGTTCCCAGCGGCTCCGGAGTCCAGTAAAACATGTACGGGAAAAGTTTGACCATGTATTACTAACTCTGCAACAATATGAGGTATGGTGGATACTGTGGGTGTGAGGATGACTTTACTCACCACGAGTCGAGGTGGACGGATGGGACAGGTGGCTATACGATGAGAGGATTCTCCACAGTAGAGGCAGAGTTGATGTCGAATACGCCGTTGGCGTTCTGTGGCATCGAGCCGGTAAGAGTCAGTAATCATCGGTTCCTCAGGGTCCTGCATTATCGTGGGAGGTTTGGGCGGTGATGGAGAATCATCAAAGAGAGAAGAACAAGCAGATAAATGTTGACACACGCTGATAGCCTTTTTGATGAAGGATTCAAGGTTTGCATTGTCGTCATAAATGACCATCTGTTTACGGAGGGAGGGTTTCAACCCTTTACGATAAGCAGCCAGAAGCGCCACAGGGTTCCATCCGCTGCTGGCGGCAAGTGTCCGAAACTGCAGCGTGTACTCGTGAATAGACATCCTCCCTTGGGAAAGATTCATGAGTTCGTCGTGCACTGATAAAGGGGTAAGTGGAACTGAAAATACCTCCTTAAAGTGAGTGACGAAGGATTGGATGGTGGTGATCACTGGGCTGCGAGTACTCCACAGCGCATCTGCCCATTGTAAGGCTCGGCCTGAGAGGAGAGAAATCACAAATGCAACTTTGGAAAGTTCGTTAGGGAATTGCACTAGGTTGGCTTCAATATATAAAGAACATTGTAGTAGAAACCCATTGCAGGTGCTTGGATCTCCAGAGTAACTCGTTGGTCGAGCGAGTGGAGTACTCGGTGTCACCACCAGGTTGGAGCTAGCGCTCAGAGATGCGGAAGGTAACTCACTTCCGGGTAGCGTAGCGTTAGCTTCCATGTTGTTGTTGTTTTGTGGTCCGGTATTCTGTCAGGCTGGTATACAAAGAAGTCAGAGATGGTTATCTTTTCCTTTAGTTTATTCAACGTAAATCATAAAAGGTATCACACAGTGCTGGGCAGTGGAAGATCATCCGAGGAACACCTCATACGTCTTCGCCAGGGAAAACCTGGCGACAGTCAAGACTGGGTTAACAATCCTCACACCTCCGTTGGTGGCAGTGTGCACTAAGTGCAGGCAGGTGCATATAGATCTTCAGATATGGAATTACAATAAAGACACTTCCCTTTATCAGTGCGATGATCACGAAGACTCAGGAGGAACATCCATGGAAGAAGAGAAGACGAGGGAGCTTTGGGTGAAGACAACCATACGACTTCAATACCGGACGATCAGTGAACGGAGGAGGTAGGATTATAAAGTGTCCGGGCTAATGGTGAACAGGTGCGGGTAATTAATAATCAGGGGAAGGTTCTCGGGATTGGATAGGAACGGTGTGAGGTGGTGAATCTGGATTGGGTGAGTGAGGACGAGCCGGGGATGTGACACTTTGTACCTTAACAGGGTCAAATGTGTTCCTTCAAGAACTATTTAAAGGCATTTTGCCATATCCAACATGTCAATTTATTTTCAGTAAATATGAAATGTCAAATACATTTATAAACCATGTTTCAGTTTACAAAAAAAGTTTCTTTTTGTGTAAATACGCCTTTTGTATTTACAATAAAGAATAAAAAATACTTTAACATCAATCAAAAGATCTATTTTTTGCTAAACATTTTACAACCCTTTTCACGAAAATGTTACAGAAATACATTCTCACATGTACAATATAAAACATTTTCTTCTCCAATTTTCACACAATACTTTTGTAATCACTTAAAAGTTCATTTAATGTACTTAATTTGAACATAGAAATAGAATTATGCAAAAGTATTGTAACGAGATATGCACAATGTTTGATTAGTTTTACATTACTAAAATGTCAGCATGAACACTTTGTATATGCAGGACTTTTGCCAGCTCACGTGCAAAGTGGAAAGCAAATTGATAGTGGATATCACTAATGAAACTGTATTTATCAGAAAATGCTTACCAAACGTTTATTAAAAATGCCTCAAATGTTTAGTTTACAATACCACTAGTTTTGTTTTATAGAACTTAATAATGAATGTTTATGAGTTTCTTTTAACATGTGCTTTTAAATGATGATTCATGTTTTAATGTGGAACTTATTCATAAATCACGTTGCCTTTCCAGTAATATTTATTTTCATAAATATTGTAATAAAGAAGGAGTTGTCAAACACTTATGTACCTTTTTTATGATAACAATTTTGTACCTCCATTTCAATTGTACCATAAAAGGTACAGGACAGTATCATAAGAGGTCTTTTCTGTACTATATAATTATACAATTTTTACAAAGGTACAAAACTGTTCCTTAAGGAACATCATTTGTACCACCGTGTACCTTTTGTGAGTGTATAGACTTTTTTTCGGTATACTCAAACTGTTCAACAAATTGGAAGTGTCAAAGTCAGTCCTCTATTAAAAAAAATCTTAAAAACAATTTCTTAATTGTCATTGACAATTCCACCTTGAATTTGCATGGAACTTTTGTTTTAAAGAGTTCTTGATGATGTTAAAACATTTAGTTTATTAAAATTGTCTTTTAAGAACTTTTTGGTCAATGATTATTTGGGAAATATCTGTGACTAACAGCCTCACTATTAAAAGCTCACTATAGTTCTAATGGCTTATCAGTTAAAAATCATTAAAAATCTATAGCGTCTTTACTTCCATATCCTGACTGTTACACTCTTTAGATGATTGCGCTGTAAAAAAATACTTGTTAATTAACAGTTTCCTCTATTTTGGCATTCATGGATGTTTCAAATTACATTTTGGGACCTTGATCTCTGCTCCAACAACTGATGTTAAAAATTAATTAGTGATTTATTTGATTATTCAATGAGCACACCATTTAAATATTTTCATTTTACTTTTAACCAATTGACAGGCCCAATTAAATGCTTTAGAATGTAAGTCTGAGCAGGCATTTAAACCAAAAACATTTAATGTCACAAAGCCCTGTAACACTATTATGAGAACTGCCTATAGAGTGAGTGAAAGGCTGAGAGTAAATGGCCAGATCTGGGATGTTCGCTGGTGACATTTACCCAACGTTAAATCACACAAAGGGCCGAGATGACCCTCCACCTGATGACTTAGCAGCCCTGGCTCTGAGCGCCTCACCCCGCGGTCCTATTCAGCTCCAATCCTCATTCGCTCGCCTTTCCTTAAGCATGAAGCCTAAATGGAAGGAGCGCACAATGAGAAATGAGATACTCGCCCCATTCATTGTGATCTGTGGATTAAAATGTGAGATCCTTCACATGGAGGAGACAGTCGCCCAAGGCAAAATAAATGTGGGACCTCAGCACATCGATAAGAGGTATGCTCATGTAGAGATTAACATAAGCAATTTGTCACAGAAAAGTCCAGCTTTTGATAGGGTTACCCCATTCAACTGTAGGATTATCACATGCCTTCCTCGCTACAAAGGAGAAATATTAACCATTTATGACAGCGAGATTCAAGGGAGATTTACTCAAATGTCATTTCATTGCCAGGAGTCAAAGCATCATTTCAAAGTGGAACGGAATACTGATTAATATATTCAAAATCAATGAGTTTAAAAATGCATCTGATTTCATACAGTGGTTTTGACTATCGGTGTGTTTGCTGGGTAAGCAGGTTATGCACAGCTCATACATCTCTAAACCTTTCGATTCCCCAAAGCTAGGTCAGTGATTTTCCATGCTTAAGCATTCGGATAAAAAGGGAACAAGGCCAATGAGAATTGGAAATCCCATTGGGGAAATTTGGGAGACTATACATGGGTAAGATGTGAACTGTGGTGATGCCACACATGGCTGCACAATGTGCACACAGTGAGGCCTTTCCTCTGTAAAACCGCCAAGTCTTCCGCCCCCGCTCTCCATTCTGCCACATAAGCCCAGAAAGCCACAGTGTGTCACAACCCTGCGCATAATACACTCATGGGGTTATTTCCTTTTCTCTCTGTCTCTTTCTCCTCTACTTACCTTTCATTTGCTCTTTTGAGATATCTTTGAACAAATTTGAGCAAGCGGGCATACCTGAACAGCATAGCTGGGTTTCCATCACCTTGTGTTAATGTGCATTTTTAAAGTATCGCATGAGAAAAGAGTGATGGGAATGCCAAATTCAAATAAAAATTCATTTATTCACTGAAATGTTTTTACACTTCAGGTGCTTTTGGAAAGAGTTCATGTGAATAATGGGAGATGGAAACGCATTTGCTGAATAAACTGTGATGTAGCAAACATAACAGGGATGTATCTGTGATATTTTGTTAACATCTGATAATGATTGTCCGTTATAAAGAATAAAGTTCTCTTTTAAGTACACTGTTAACAATTTCCTGTAGAATCTACAGTAACGTACTGGCAGCAGTTCACCAGTAACTTAGTGTAAATCATTTACAGCAAAAATACCGTATTTACATTTACAGCAACATTTATCTTGCTGTTTATGTATTTACAGTATTGCATATCTTTACTTTAAACATACCGCATAGCTGTCCAAAAGTAAAATGCAGTTCATACACTGTAATAAATAAATCCGTAAAATTTACGGCAAAAAATCAGCAGCTGTGGTTGCCAGTATTTAACTGTTAAAAGAACGGTACAAACCGTAAAAGTAATTTCTAATTTTTACAGTAAACTACCGTATATCTTTAATTCATAGAGGTAATATGTTTGCATATTGATTAGCAACATCTACACATCTTTTGTTACACAGATAGACAGGTTAACACAGCCATATTCAGGTAGTGATGAGAAAGTTACATAATGAACCAATGCTCATCACAAACAACTTTTCCCACAAGCAGAAAAGTGTATCAGTGTATAGAAGGTGTTCAGTGTCATTCACACAGCTACTAAACACCAGTATGGTAACACGCACAAAATTAAAGTCATGAAATAAACATTGTTTTTCAATATTAGATGTAACATAAATCTCTGATGTACATAACTGATGGGGAATCAACTAAAAAGATCCATATTAATGTCAACAAAAAGCATAAAAAGTGATGTGCCATACAGGGATTTCTGGGAAAGTCAATTTACCGTTATTCGCCGTATATATTAAGGAAACATACTGTTAACCAGATTACGGATTTTTACTGTAGCATTTTTACAGTGTATTACAGTTAAATACTGTGTAATTTACAAAAATCGTTACCAGTGTATGGAAATATGGCTGGTGTGAGTAACACATTATGGTAATAATTATACAGTTATTATAAAAATTATAAGAGTTATATGCTTTTATAAAATAGCGTGTTACAATAATAGGTCTGTTGTTTCAATCCTTGAAATCCAACAATCCAATCATCCCTAAATTAATTTTCATTACTGTCATGATATCAACATTGAAGAAAACTATAGCTTGGAAGATGGAAAATGCATCAATTAAATTTTACCAATGATACCACTGGGCTAGATATAGAGTCTTGTGAGGATAGGGTCTTTGTGCTCATTTCTAAAAACAAGCTGAAATTGTACATAAAGCAAAGTGTGTATTTCAATACTTGTTTTGGCTCAGTTTGGACTAAACTGACCAAAACAGTTCCCATTATACCACTGAAGTGTTTATGAAAACTACGGGTTTTGACCTCAAATGTGAAACTATTGGGTTTATTAAGCTGAGAGAGCCCCTATTATGCATTGAAAAGGGTGATATTTTAGTTTTGGGGACTCCAACAACAGTGATGTGCATGCAAGGTCAACAAACACTTTCATTGTCTTGTAATATGCATTTGTTTTTACCTAATTATCCCAACGACTCCCATATGATTTGTTCAGAGATTCATTTGTTCCCAAATCCCTCCTTAGCACGATGCTAATCTGCGCTGATTGGTCCGATGACCCAGTCTGTTGCGATAAGTCGACTGTGTTGAGCGCGAGACAGAGAGAATCGCCTGCCACGGCTTATCAACAATTTTGAAGTAGTCAGAGTGCAGACTGTATGTGTGAGCCCAATGCAGGAGTGCATTAAAGCAATGCAGTTTAACATCAGCATATTGCTCTATTGTTAACCATAAGTAAAAAAAAACAGTGACACACATTCAGTATTAATCCACACAGTGGCAAAAGCTGAACTACTTTGAAACTTGACCGCCACACGTGTGCAGGAACAGCTGACGGTGGCCATAGCAACAACAAACAGCAGTGAATTGTGAGCTCACAAACGCATTTAAATACGTAAACATGCGATGTGAGAATATTAAGAGTTAACCAGATACAGTACAAGCGGTTACAAGTAACAAAACACAAATAAATACATAATTTGAAAGCTAGAGAAAACAACGAGGCAACCATTTTAATCGCACTTACTTACACTTGTGAAATGGAGGAAGAAACTGATCCATGAACTGTGTACTGTAAAGTTCCTGCTAAGTTCCATACTGTATAGTTTTCTGATCCTTCCTTTAACAAGCATGTAGATTGCTGAAGCACTCGTCAGAAAAATGACAGGAACACAGCACAAGGCTGGGGCTATAATGCTGAAGTATTTTTGCAAAAATACAATTGAGACTCTTCACAGCCTCATCTTTGGGTGGTGAAAATAACACTAACTTTCCCTCACACTTCAGAGCACAGTGTCTTCGCACCATGATTCAACCGGGATCTGTTACAGTGTTTGGCTGCGTCCGAAACCGCATACTTCCATACTATACAGTACGCTAAAATCAGTATGTGAGCCGAGTAGTGTGTCCGAATTCATAGAATTCGAAAATCAGTATGCGAGAAGTACCCGGATGACTTACTACTTCCGGCGAGATTCTGAAGTGCGCATCCCATGGACGCTGCGCTATCCCATGATGCCCCGCGAGAGAATTCATGAATGGACTTGAAGCGACGCAACTGAAGCAGGTAGGTCACGTGACCATGACAAAATGGCGGATGTAGTACGTCCAAATTCTATTCATACTTCTTACATTCATACTGTATAGAACGTACTTTTCTAACGGCCGAGTAGTACGTTTAAATTCAAATGCAGTATCTACTGAGTAGTAGGCGGTTTCGGACGCAGCCTTTGTCTTCCTTTTTTTCTTTCTACAGTGTTGTGGGTGGGGCCGGGGGGGGGGGGGGGGGGGGGGGGGGGGGGTTCAATTTTCCCGGGTCTGTGCGCAACAAATGGGTGGGGCTTAAGTTTTGTATCGATGTCATGCAGACACAGCTAAAGACTCATTGCATCTGTGATTCATTCGAACCACTATGAGTCAATTCTTTTATAGATGAATCAATAGTTTTAAACACGGCACACTTTCAGATTTAAGCCTTAGCTGGATATTTCACTTCACTTAGAGTTGTGTTACACACTGCATGGGAGATCATTTTCAAAAACCCATAATAGGGAGGCTGTTTAAATGGCATTTAAAAAGCATAATGGTTCCACAAGCAAAAAATAAATAAAAGCAGAAAAAAAGTGCAGCTAAAATAAAGCTTTATAGCTGCACCCATTGCCATAACAACTGTATATTAATCAAATCAACCACTCTTAGAATGCTTAAACTTTTATATGTACAATAAACTTAATAAAACCAAACAATTGAAATGAAAAAGGTTAGATTTTGCTGTCACCCCTAATTTGATTGATTTACGGATAATGCTTTGTGGGATTGTAGTTCATTTCCTCATAAGTTTTTGTCTTTGTCTGATATTGATATATTTATTTAAGTTTGTAGTTTCATGAATATCCTTGTAGCTGGTTGGTTTGGTTCATGGCTTGTGAAGTTTTAACAATGACTAATGAATTGGAAAAGCACTTCTAGGCCTAGCTTTTTTCTCCCGTTTATAAGTACAATGAGAGTACCATCTTTATATATCAAAAGTCTTTGTCAGAACGTTTAAGTAGTGGGTGTTCATCACATAAACTGATGGATCTGGAAAAGATCTTTCTCTGATTCATAACAGTGATTTTGAAAGTGCAAATGCAGAAAGACAGTGTTGGAAACTCTAATCATTATAACATTAATCAATTCTTACACAAATAGAAAGATTTGTAAAAAAATAAAATAAAAGTAAACATGTAAATGTACTTGGCATTAACAATAAAGCGGATATGCAAATTCAGAATGTTGAGTGGAAATAACTCCATTTTGTAGAGTTTGACGCAAATGTGATATAGCAAGTAATAAAGCAGGGGATATTATTTAATAATATTACTTTTGAAAGGAGTAATGAGTAGTAAATTGTATTTCTGATAAACAGGCCCATGCATCTATCCGCTAGTGATGTATCTGTGATATTTTGTAAACATCTGATAATGATTCTCCATTATGAATAATAAATAGTTATATTTGAACCATTATTTGATAAGATCTCTTTTGCACAATGAAGAAACATCATAATGGTTTCTTATCCACTGAGACCTTTCCGCTAGGACGTTTGTCTTTTATTTGCAGTGCTTCTTCTTTGGACACTGAAAGCGTGCCAGACCTTAAACAGCCATAATAGCAACCTTACTTTCCCTGAAATGTAGTGGCGTATATGTGGGCTGCATGCATAAACAGCAGTTATTGATCTGCATCGTTCAGGGAAATAACGAGGGTTACATTATGATACAAGGCCTAAATCCACAGAGTGTCTCACCTCAAACAAGCATGCGTCCAAAAGCCACAGCGCTTCCCCCGGCAAGCACATAGGAAAACATAGAATCCAACTAAAAGCCACTGACTAAGTATTATGTCCCATTAACAAGCCAGTGAGGATATTGACACACGCTAAACAAAAACAAATAATTGACACATTAATGGACAGGAAACACTCCAGTATATATGAACGCCAGCCACAGGCCAAAACAAGCAATTAACCCCTATGGGCAAACTCACTGCTTTGCCAAATTAGTTTAAATGCAACAGCCCAACACTTTAAAACGAAACAACAAGATAAAAGGGAGACATGGGGTTAGACTTTCACCCCCCCCCCCACCCCCCACCTTTTCTGCTGCAGATTCCTGGCCTGTGTCCATTCTTGAATGGTTTTGTGCATTTGCACTGCAGTAAAGGGGGTCCTGGGAAAAAACTGGTTAAACTCCAGGCCCTAAAATCTTGCTGGTCTCAAATGGAGTATAAGTGGAAAAATGCTGATGCTGTCTATAGAAGTCCTGTTGTGCACTTTAATATTGTTACAATATACTGCTCTGTATAACTAAATAAAAAAAAAAAAAAACTGTGTTTTCAGTGACTGCTTTTGTGAATCAAATCAATTTTAATTCTGTTAAGTTTTCTTGATTCGTACACTGCAAATTTTAGATAGTAGATTTAACTACCTTAGAGTTCAAATGAACACTCCCTCAGAGTTTATATGGGAACCACTATAAAAGTGTTTAAATAACATTTTTGAAAGAGTTAACATCATCAACACTCGGAGAGTGTTAATTAGCAAATTCTTATAGTGTAAAATATTAACACCACAAAGTATCATATGAACACCAGTCAGTGTTATGTGTTAACATTCTTAGGTCAAATTTTCAACACTGCACCGGTGTTTATTTGAAATATTTTACCCTGCCATTAATTCTACAATTACAATGTACAATTTCAGTTCACCACTCAAACAATAATTATGTGCTGCAATGAATACTTTTTATTTTTTTTTTAACAGGGTTTTTTTTTGTGAGATATTTAAAATTAACGTGTATATACAGTTGAAGTCAGAATTATTAGCCCCCCTGAATTATTAGCCCCCTGTTTATTTCTTTCCCCAATTTCTGTTTAACGGAGAGAATATTTTTTCAACACATTTCTAAACATAATAGTTTTAATAACTCATTTCTAAAAACGAATTTATTTTATCTTTGCCATGATGACAGTAAATATTTTTCAAGACACTTCTATACAGCTTAAAGTGACATTTAAAGGCTTAACTGGGTTAATTAGGTTAACTAGGCAGATTAGGGTAATTAGGCAACCAATGGTTTGTTTGGTAGACTATCAAAAAAAATTAGCTTAAAGGGGCTAATAATTTTGACCTTAAAATGGTGATTAAAAAAATAATAACTGCTTTTATTCCAGCCAAAATAAAACAGGTAAGACTTTCTCCTGAAGAAAAAATATTATCAGACGTACTGTGAAAATTTCCTTGCCCTGTTAAACATTATTTGGAAAATATTTAAAAAAGAAAAAAAAAACAAAGGGGGGCTAATAATTCTGACTTCAACTGTATATAACGATTTGGATGTCAAATGTCTATATACAAACATTTTACTCACCAGTTGCTTCTCATTGCTCCTTGTGGCAGAAGAAAATGGTGTCTGGAAAAATCCTTCAGGGATATTGCTGCATAAATTCCCGGATGTAGTTGTCAACACTGTATTAGCGTTAGATACATGTAACTCTGTACGACAAGGAGGCAAATCAGCTTCCAACACTGAGAGGGTTATTTTATCTTTATCTAACTCTAGAATTTCAACACTTTACTCTGAATTACCGCAACACTTAAAATGTAACACTAAAGAATTTGCTGAGTAGAATTACTGGTGTACAACTAAAGCACCCATGCTTTTTTGCTATCTTCACACCACAAGAACTGGGAACCATTTTGATCATAGGAACTCCTTTTTGGGTAACTAAATTATGACCTTTTTCAGAGTAACCCAGCACAATAGGAATGATCAGATGTTAGTGTACACAGTGTTATAAAGTGTTATAAAGATATATGCATACAGAAAGCTGAAGCTAGCAGCATCTACCTGTTATGTTTGTCTGTGGCATAGTGTTATTTTCTCAGCCTCAATGATATGTACAGCATCACTACAAATATTTGTGGTAATTTAGTACAGCAAAACTGCCAGAGTTAAAATGGTGTTACTGTGTTTTAGAGTGAAGTGTTGTTTTATGGTGTTTAATTCACATTGACAGTGTAGTATTAGAGTATTATCTGACAGGTGTATTTATTGAAATTAATGACTAGAACAGTATGTATTGCATTTATAAAGTATAATTACTGATAAACCAAGAAGAAATTTTTAACTCTTGAGCCAGTGTTAAATTGTTAACACTTTTGAAAATGTTAATTTAACTCTGGCCAGTGTGGATTATATATATACACCGGTAAAGTGTTCAAATTATCTCTCTCAGAGTTGAATTAACACTGGTGATTTTGCTTTGTATTTTATCCATCCTTTTCTGGTTATTTGGTCGCATAATTTATACATCTATATTCCATCTCTGTTATTACAAAAATGACATAAAACAAAACTACAGCTTTGATCACAGCATCTTTCATGTGTCAGTTTTTGATTTTATTGAATGGAATGTTGATGTTGCCAATGTTGCCTTATGTCAGGGGTACTTGTGAAGGTGAAAATGTAAACACACACAAAAAAAGTCTAAGGGGACAATTTAGATTTCAGGGACCTGGTTCCTTTAACTACCAGCACAAAATTAATCCGATGCTCCAGACTGTTGTTATCACATTTAGGACTATTTGCAGAGGCTAAAGTGAAGGTGAAAATGCAACCAAAAAAGTAATCTGATGCTCCAGACTGTTTAGGACTATTTGCAGAGGTTGTAGAGTAATGGTAATAATGTTGTAATTATGTCTAGGTTCTTGCATTGACAGATTGTTCTATTCCAAAAACCTCAAAGTATTATCAAGAGCCATGCAGACACAATATGTGAACATTTTATTGCTATTTCTGTGCAGAATTTTGTAAAAAATATACTGCAGATTTTTTGCAAAATGATTTTGAGGGTACTAAACTAGAGAGAACTAAAATCTTAAAACATGAAAAAAATATATTTTTTTACTTAAGGTTTACAATGGAAATCCAATTAGATCCACTTGTTTGGTAAACAAAGCAAGTCTCTCATACAGTTGAAGTCAGAATTATTAGCCCCCCTATGATTTTTTTTTTCTTTTTTAAATATTTCTGAAATGATGTTTAACCGAGCAAGGAAATTTTCACAGTATGTCTGATAATATTTTTTCTTCTGGAGAAAGTCTTAATTTATTTATTTCGGCTAGAATAAAAGCAGTTTTTAAGTTTTTAAAAAACATTTTAAGGTCAAAATTATTAGCCCCTTTAAGCTATTTTTTTTTTTTTTTTTTTTGATTGTCTACAGAACAAACCATCATTATACAATAACTTGCCTTATTACTCTAACCTGGCTAGTTAACCTAATTAACCTAGTTAAGCCTTTAAATGTCACTTTAAGCTGTATAGAAGTGTATTGAAAAATATCTAGTCAAATATTATGAGCTGTCATCATGGCAAAGATAAAATAAATCAGTTATTAGAAATAAGTTATTAAAACTTTTATGTTTGGAAATGCGTTGGAAAAATCTTCTCTCCGTTAAACAGAAATTGGGGAAAAAAATAAACAGGGGGGTTAATAATTCAGGGGGCCTAATAATTCTATATTACATCTACTAAAAGACAGAAAATATTACTTTAAAAACTGTAATAAAATTATAATATTACTGAAATTCATATGAAAACTGAATACATATACATGAACATACATTTACATAAGTAAATAAACCGATTCAACGATGGGATAAAAATCTATGATTTCTGCACAAGAAATGCATATATTGGACTTTCAAGGTGCCAGGAGTCATTGACTTGCATTTTATGGATCAGCAGGGACCATGTTATCAGCTAAAAAATGTCTTTAATGTTCTGCTGAAGAAACATCTCGGATGGCCTGAGGGTGATTAAATTACCAGCAAATTAAAATTGTAAAATATAGCCACAAACCCTGAAGTCTCAGCTACAATGAAGTGATCAGACATTTACTTTTAAAACCACTTAATGAAACAAAGAAAAAATACATATTTACACTGGAATAATCAACAAAAAAACTTTATTTTTAGAAGTATTGACTGAACTGTCACAACTATTCTCAGTTCCCATTACCCACCATGTAAAACCACAGAGTGTGTTTGACCCAGTTATAGTTCATTAAAAAAGCTTAGCGTGACAAAATATCTGTTTCAGAGAGGCTGCTGAATAACTTTTTTGACAGCTTTACTGAATTGTTTTTACAGTTATGCGCCAAGACCTTTGAACATATTGCTTGAGGAAATGTACATTGTCATATGAAGATAAAGTGACAAAACTTCATCATCAGCAGTTCAGCACAACCCGAGACTAGCAGCTTGGCTTCTGGGCATCAATTAACTCAAGTTATGATGTAGCAATGCTGTGCTTTGCGAACAAATCCAGATTCTTTGATTTAATCAGCTGCTACAACCATCTTTTTATGCAGCGGCATATGTAATCGGCGTTCACCTTTCTTTGACTTCACAAAACCTATTTTCAGTGGCTGTGTCAATATTGTGTTAAACAGTAATTTTCCTCTCAATGGAGGCGTCTTTGGCAAGACCCGCAACCTTTGTATTTGAGTCCAAAGGGGAGATGGCAGTTTGTGCTTCTCACCCCATATCCTTGTTTGCACCTGCCTGCCCAGGGAGCCTTTGCTCTTCCTGGTCATTGAAGGTTCAAGGGAAATCAGTGGAATCAAAGGTCATTGTCTCCTGGCAGACCGAATGTTTCTCTTTGTGACCGTCACATGCTGAGGCCAAAGTCTCTTTGTTTTTGCCTCTGCTCTCTGGTCTTTGGGATCACTGTTTGAACCATTATCCGTTTCTAGAGTCACACAGAGGAAATGAATGTGTTATTTAAACCCATGGTTATACAGTACCATACATGCTTGCCTGGGATTTTGCTGTGATAAAAAGGGTCTTTGGTGACTGAGTGCTGGTACATTATTCTTTAAGTATACACAAAATAAGTACAACCATTTTCAAATGCATGGTTTTGTAAATTTGAGGGTTGCACATAAAGCATCTCATTTTATTGAAACTAATAATTAAATTATATACTGTAGGCAGGGGTGTAGCTGACATTTGAAAAGTGTGTGTGTGTGTGTGTGTGTTTGGGGGGGGAGGGGTTGGGGTAGCTGAATGAGATCCAAAAGTTTACGTTCATATAATTATTAATCACCTGTTTCTAAATGGTCTGTCTCTAAAAGTGAGGGGGACATACAGTATCCCCCCGTCCCCTCCGGTTGCTACGCCCCTGACTGTAGTTCTTACTCATAGTTGTAATAATCTACTATGTACACATTTTGTCAAAATATGTAAAGTATATTATATAATAGTCTTTAGTTATATATATGACAAACTCAGGCAGTTTATAAATCTCTGTCTGATTTTGTCAAACTCTGATTAACTGTATATAATATATAATTTAATATATAATATTTTATAATTGTAATTATCAGACACCTTAGGAATACAGTAGTCTCACATACACAACCACCCACCCACACACACACACACACACACACACAAACACACACACACACACACACACACACACACACACACACACACACACACACACACACACACGGATACATTATATTAGATTTAAACCAGTGGTGTAGTCCTAAAAAAAAGGTGGTGTACTATTACACCAGACCAAAATTTTAAATGAAAGTAGGCAAAGAAAAGTCAATGCTTCTTTGATGCATTAGCTATCTATCTATCTATCTATCTATCTATCTATCTATCTATCTATCTATCTATCTATCTATCTATCTATCTATCTATCTATCTATCTATCTATATATATATATATATATATATATATATATATATATATATATATATATATATATATATATATATAAAATATTCTCACAGCTGCTGCGGTCATCAGGGGCGGGGAATATCGCAAGTTAAATGCGAGTTAAAAAAAACCCTTGGTATACCGTTAAAGGGCACATGAATACACATAAATTAGGGAAGTTTAATCAGAAAAACAAGTGAGTATACCGAGGGTATACGCAATTATTGATCCTCTGAAGTGGTAATACCCAAACAGCTCATGGAAAAAAGTAAGCATACTGAGTATACGTGCGTATAGCAAGGACTACACCACTGATTTAAACCTGTCTTTAGACAAATCCTTGTAAAGTCAAAAAGTGTAAACATCACACATGAGCAAAAGGTTTCATCAAAGATTGTCACAGACTAGTGAAACATGTGACTGTCTTGGGAGGGAGACGGTGTTTACTGTAAGGAGGGGCAGCTGGGATGTTAACATCTCTTTGTATGCAAGAGAAAGCTGTGAAAAACTTGATGGCTGATACTATGTCCCATCAGGATATAGCCCATCTGTAACCCCAGCGGGGCATGTTTACTCCAGCCAGAACTGTTGACTGGTCATATGGGGTCCCAAGAGGTGTGAACTTGGTGTAAAAAACAAGACTTCTTAAGGAAGAGAAAGGCTGAACTAGGCAGGATGTGCTTTTAAAATCTGCTTTTTTCCAGCATTCATTTTGCCACAGGGAAGATAGAATTTAGCTTCAGGCAAGTACAATAGGAAAGATAAGCCTCATATAAAAGGCATCCACACATAAGTTTACAGTATAGGCTACAGTATATAGCCTAGCATCTGAGAGTCATGTGTGAAACTTTTGCTTACATGTGATCTGATCATACAAGTCATGGTCTGAGTTAAAGCACAGGGTTAGGAAGAGGACACACAGTCAAGCTGTGGCTTTAAGGGTGGCGTCCATTAGCAGACTGGTTCATCTCAGTGATTCGGTTCACTTGGGTTTCGTTCGTTTTAGTGAACCGATTAAACTGATTCAGTGATTCGTTTGAACAATCACTAGAAGTCTAATTTTACACATCGCTGTTTTGTTATTGTTGTAAATTGCGGTTAATAAGCTGTATACAGCTGCATTTCTGTTTAAATATGCTAAATGTGTTATCATCCACGTGACCTCACAGATGTTCAATTGTAACCACTCTGAAAAGTTTTTTCCTCATAAACTCAATAATTATACTAAAATAAGATTGTGCTAATTTTGTCAGTAAGTATTTAATCAAAAAGCAAACAAAATCCTGTGAGAAAACGTTTTTTTGTAGTATAAGGTCCCATTGTTGTTCACAATCTGTGTTTTGAAATGTGTTAGCTTGTAGTTTGTCTCTTTGTCTATCTGTTACTGTTATGCCTCTTTGTTTGTGTGTGTAATTTCGCCGTTCTAGTCGAACTGTGGGTACCAAAAAGTGTGTTTGATTCTATGTTTTCAGGTGAACTACAAACGCTTAACGAATCGATTCGCTGGAATGACTACACAAAGGAATCGAGAATCGACTCTCTCTTGCGTCCATGAGGGTAGGAGGAGTGAACATGGCATTGCAGAGTGCCGGGGATGCCTTGAATAAACAATTCAGTCAAGCGACTGACTGCAGGACTCAAGAGCACTAGAAAACCGGCCAGAAAACCAGCCACTTTTCCGATTTTTTTAAACATCTGAATTGTTCGTAAAGAGACATGTTATACGCGCCTCTCCGACTCTTCCCTTAAATGCAGCATATTTTTCAACGGGATTCTCTTCAGTCACCACCCGAACAGGTAAGGCTGGGTGTGAAAATAAGATTTATTTATTTGTCTGTGGTAACAATGCATTAGTAGCAATGCCAGAACGCGCTGTATTTAAATGGCTTGTGAGAAAATAAGCAGGTGATATACGGGGAACTGTGACGTTTCCAGTTTGAGTCTTCGTTTATTTCATTGAATGTTTACATGAAGGCATGCACGTATAATATGCGTGGTTGTTTTATCAAACGTACGCTGTCGGACGATTACCTGAAAGCGACTATACGCATCCCGTACCAGAATATAGGCTACACAAGTACATTAATGGAGGGAGATGGCAAGCACGTGAAATGTGATATAAAAGAGTGTTGTTGTGCTAATAGTAGCCGAGCTGAGTTAAAAGACTGGATACATTGTTACTGTGGTTGTGATAAGAGAATTACTGGCACCTTTGCTTACCTCATAGTTCATATTTAGTCTAACTAAGACTCTTCAAGTGCCCGTGTGAATGAAATCTTTAAAGTGGTATTGAGAAACATGAAATTATCTCTCATACTGACTGTAATCCTTTCTCTTGAAACCAGGAGCCTCCTAAAAATATTTTTGGCTTAAGTTCAGTATTGCAGACAGTGGCTTATGATATGTGTAAGAATTACTCCTAGTATTCATATTTGTATGTTGAGCTATGTGACAACTGCACCTAATGTTGGATTATTAAAGGTGTATTCTGTATTTTATCAAGAATTTATTAAGAATTCGAGAATAAAGTAAAAAAATGATCAAGAATTAGAAATGATCAGTACAGTTAAGATCACTAACTGGAGTCTCTTGCCAGTCTTAAAGAAAAAGCGGTTTTATTTTGTGGGGGGTGGTCGCCCCTTTATGGGCGCAGCCATGTTGATACCACATGACCAAAACTGTCATGCAATTAATCAACTTAATAGTTTACATTTAATGTGGCTTAAAGCATACACATAAAAAACAATAATGGTTTCATTAGACAGCATTTTGCTGAAGCCGATTTCTTACAAAAAAAATTATATAAAAAGCTAACATTTCATTTAAAAAGTAAAAATTATTAAATAGTCAAAAATTAGAAGCTGGATTAAAATGTTATTTAAAAGTTTTGATTTTGTAAAATCTAAACGTTCATTATGTAAAAATTTTAACTTTTAAACTTAGTATGTCACAATTTTTGACATCACATGCCATAATTGTGACTTTTTTACTGCGGAAATGGGTTTCTATACATATCCAGCAAAAGCATTTCAGCAAGAGACACCAACAGCATGTGCAAATCCAAGATTCCAAGAACATGGATTGTATTTGTGTCGTTAGTATGAGAGAAATGCAAAATTTAAACAAAACAAATAAGCCGTGTAGCTGCATCAGATAGCAAACATAATGCATGCCACCAATCCAGTAGGTGTCAGTGTAAGGATTGCACCTTTAAATATAATACATTTAGGCCACTAGCTTTTGTTGCGTTTCTCAAATCAGTGTGGTATCTGTGAATTACAATAGGATTAGAATATTGACTCATAGGAATACTGGAATGACATAAGTCAGACCATGTTGAATGGAGTTTTTTCATTAGCACAGCTGCACTAAATAATGAAACATACTGTATACTGTGATCCGTAGGGACGTTGTTTCACTGTATGCGGGCAGCTGTGCTCATATTTATGTCAGTGTTTTAAGCATGACTAAATCAAAACCACCAGGGTGGTTCTTTTTCTTTACATCAGACCTTACTCTTTGTTTGTTCTAATCTTAAAGTCCCAAATATTTGTATTACAGGAGGAACTGTTTGCTCGCGATCACATTGACATGTAACCTAAAAACCTGACGGCCCACTCACATTATGTTAAAGCTTAGGTTATTACATTGTTGGTTTTGTTTAAATTACTGCTCTCTTAAGGAGCTGTGAAGTAAGCTTTTGTAAACGAACCCGTCACTGAAGTCTAGATTAAAAGAACTGGATATCTCGGGTGCTGATAAAAACCGGTTAATACTAATATTTGTGAATTCAATTTCAGTTCATGTTTGTAAATGAATGATTTCTTGTTACTAAAGTGATAGATTACCCACAGGTGAAAATGCTTTCAACACTTATTGACCCTCATGTCATGTAATATACTTCATTTTTTTTTTGTAAATCCATAAGAACAATATTATTGTGTTTTTTATGCAATAAAAATTCAACATCTTTAACCGATTTACATTTAAATATAAGGATAAAAGCAGTACTTCAAATTTTTCTCTTTAATGTTTCATAAAATAAAAGTTATGCAGATTTGAAATGACTTAATAGCAATAATAATAATAATAATCATAATAATTCCTTACATTTTATATAGTGTTTTACTGGACACTCAAATGCGTTACACATTTTTGGGCGGAATCTCCTCATCCACCACCAGTGTGCAGCATCCTCCTGGATGACGCGACGGCAGCCATATTGCGCCAGACCGCACACCAGCTGATTGGTGGAGAGGAGACAGAGTGATGAAGCTAATTATGATATGAGGATGGTTAGGAGGCCATGATGGACAGTGGGCAAATTTGGCCAGGATGCCAAATTCTCATTTTCGAAGGACATTCCGGAATTTTTAAAGACCACAGAGAGTCAGGACCTCGGTTTAATGTCTTGTCCGAAAGACAGCATTCACTTAGCAGTATAGAGTCCCCATCAATATACTGGGGCGTTAGGACGCACACAGTCTGCAAGTTGAGCGCAACCTAGCTTTCCTATGTGGTCGCCCATCCAGGTACTGACCGGTCGCAGCCATGCTTGGCTTCAGTAGGCGACCATGTGAGAGTTGCAGAGAGCTAGCTGCCGACAAGCTGTCGATTTAAGGGAGAGTAAATGATGCCAGCATTTTCATTTAGCATTTTGTTAGCGAAGTCATAAATATACAGACACATTCATAGATATACAGTAGGCAAAGATGCGGATATGTAAAATACTGTAAAGTTATTTTTTTTTGTTTGATTTGTCTCTATTATCCGTACAATTGGCATGTGGCTGCTTTTGTATTTTGTTAGGCTTCCAAATGATGCTCACGCAGTCCCACGGAAAGGTTTGCCAACTCTTTCACTGCTTTTTTGTTGTTCCGAATAATATTATGATGTCAGTTCATCATATTACAAATTGAATTCAAAGCTCAGGTAACAGGACTTTGACAGAGTATGTGGTTGGCATAGGGAGACAGAAATACTCCTGTCGTTTTGCACAGGGCGGAACAGTAAATGCCATCTGACCATGTGGAAAGAAAGCCAGGATGAGGAAATGGAGGGATGGAGTGAAAAGGTGAAATCTTTCTCTGTGTGTGTGTGTGTGCATGTGTATGGATGGCTGGAAGGGGTTCATTGTTCATGAGATAATGACAGGATCATCTAGCAGACAGGAGGTCACCACGCCCCTCAATCATAACCCATAATTGATTGACCATAATGGAGATTGAAGTGCATTATTCATAGTTTGCGAGAAAAAAAAATTACAGCCAGCCCGCTGCGAGATCGGGGTCAGATAAATCAGGAGGAGAGGTGCTCACGCAAGCAAAGGCTCATTGAGGAGACACCGGCCCAACGTGATCTTGTAAACATCAGGGATCAATGAGATCTCAGCAGTGCACCTGCTTTTACGAAAAAGACATTTACAGTGCCTCTTAAATTGGCTCGTGTTGTGGTCTGTGAAGGAGGGGGGGTGGTTCGAAAAAAAGACAAATGCAAGCAAAGAGTCCTGTATTAAACTAATGGCGTAAGCAAAAGTGGAGGGCAAAAGGAAAGAAGCATCTTAAATCATGTCTCCGTGTGCCAGCTCATCTATCAGCAGTACACCACAGAAATGATTTTTCCATCTGTAGAATAGAAATGTCAGCTCGAGGCGAGCGATGTGTATCAGTGATGTTTTTATAGAGTAGGCCAATATTAGGTATGCGATTTATGGCGTGTGTGCAACTATCCTTAACTTCCTATGCATTAAGACTTTCACAGGTCAGGAGCTAAACTTAACAGTTTGGCAATCAGCAGAGTTCTTTAAGGTTTTGGGATTATTTGAACTCATCCATTTATACAATATATCTTTAGTCCATAATCCACTATTTACAGATTCCCGTGAACGTTTTAAAACCTAACAAGTTCTACAGATTCAGGATAAACAAGTGCTGGTCATTCATACACTTCTATACATGCCTTTGTTCTTATGTATTCATTTGTGATATTTTCTGGGTCACTTTTTAAAAATATTTGTCATTATTTGTTGTCTCAATTTGGAATGCAACGATTATAGATTTTGGTTGTACGATTTTAGTCTGAGGAATAATCACGGTTTCATGGTTATCACGATTATTATGCATTCATTAATTTCAAATCACATGAAAACTTCTTATATTTTAATATGTTATTTATTGCTGCTCAGTAACCAGTTAATACAGCACAAAATTATAATAAAAACAAACAACAGTCCATTTCTCTTTGGACTTAAAAATAAGTGAAAAAACATTTTTGGCATTTAAACATAAATAATAATTTTACACTGAAATTAAATGACAGAAACACGAATGAATAAGTAAATAAATCGTATTTGTCTAATGTTAGCCAAGCATCCTATTAGCTAAGTGTTTCCCTTTTGAAGAGAACAAATGTAGTCAAAGGCTGCTGAACCTCTGTCTGAAAGGCACTGTTGATCAACCATATTATGAACTTGTTTGGTATTTTCATTTTGTATTCATTTTTTCTCTTTAGCGTGGAAATGTGTATATCCGTACAAAGTATGAAGCTAAATGATCAGTTCTTGTCATGTGACTCGTGGTGTGTTTGCGCCATTCTTTCAACTAGGTGCGCATGAGCACGTTGCGCCACGTGCGCACTGCGTGCACGTCAACGAACTTGCGTGCGCAAAGATGCGACATGTGAATGGCTCTTAGCTAATAGCCTCAGCCATAGTTAATCCAGATAACTACTTTAAACTAGCACACAGTTGGCATAACTTTGTTTAGTTGCAGCAGTTTTGTTCCATGCAGAAACGCGGTGTGGAGAAACCTTAACGATTTAATAATTGTGATAATTTAAAGCACGGTTAATAGTGAAATCAGTTAATCGTTGCATCCCCACTCCAAATAATTGTTCCTAATTTGTTAAAAAATGTCTTCTACCTGACCTGACCAGTTAAAGTATTTTATTGTCAGTTGTTTTATTCAAACAACTTAATATACAGTTGAAGTCAGAATTATTAGCTCCCCTAAATGTATATGTATATATATGTGTATTTGAACTACCCATGTTCTTTGAGCTACCAAGAAAATCTTTGTTAAAATGGGTATTTGTTTAAATCCACACCAAAAAAATTCAATTTTTTTCTTGAAAATCACTGTAGAAAACGTGAAGGTTTCTGCAGATTTTGACTGGGCCTGCTTTTAACTTACTTCAGCAAATGTCATAGTGACCTTTATAACTTTCAAACCAGTCTTTAGGCTTTTGACTGAATCTGCAAATATTTTCCACAAAAATTCACCAAAGCCACTGCATTTTGGCTGTGTAATGGTGACATTCCAGGTCAGTTTTAAACGAGGACGCCGGCTTGAGCCGGTCATTTTCAACATGTATTGGCTGCCGTGTCTACGTCTGTAGACAGCTTTAATGGCAGTAGGGATAAAGGTTTTCGCAGGTCACCCGTGTGGCAGGATCAGCATAATTGAAGGCTTGAGAGGACGCAGTAGGGGCGATAGTTAAATTGGACTTAAGACTGTTATTCAATGGTGTCTTAATTTAACCACCCTGGGTTATATGAAGCAAAGCCCACTGAGAAAAGTGGCTCACTCGAATGCCAATCATTCTTTACCGATCCAGAGACTTTTGAAGGTTACAGGGCTGTCTGTGGCTGGGCTGACGGATTGATGTATGTCCCCTGTCGAGCAGAGAATTCAGAGTCCAAGGCCGCCGCAGTGCTGTCCTATTAGGGGGGATTGTCCTTCACAACTTCTTAGCCGCCTGTCCTTTCTGGAGCCTACAGAGCTCAGGCAAGGGCATTGTGTCTGCTACAATAAGCCGAGCCGTGGAGTGCTTCACCCTCACATAATTATATGGCTTTAATGCAAGCATCTTTCAGTGTTCATCCACTCACACCAGTAAATGCAGGGAAAAAAAGAGCAGCGTTGTCAGAGGCAGTACGTGGATGTATCCCCACTTCATTATGACTTGGGGCTTTTTTAGAAATTAAATTGGTTCAGCAATTAACTAAAAGGGGATTTTTAGAATTTATGAATGACTGAGAAGATTGATATATATGGCAAGAACGAACAGGAGCACGTGCGATGGACGTGAGGCAAAGGTAATGGATTTATCGCCATGTTCCAAGGCGCACAAAGCGAGATTAGGTGTGAAAAACTCAACTATGGCAGTCAGGCTTGGTGGTATTGTTTTTGTTTGAGACAGGTGCTGTGAAACCTCTTTTCAAGGAGCTCTTGTCGGCATTACGACATGGCTGATTTCACCGGCTGCATTTTTGTGTACCCAGTTCGATAAGATATGAGGTCATGCTTGCTAGATGTCGTTAGGAAAATCTAATCCAACGGTTGCCTGCTGAGACAAAGAGGGCTCTGTGGTGAGCAGATCCGGAAAATAATGCACAGCTTGAACTTAGACCTTCGAGGTGTTTCTTTAGAGTTAATTAAACTGAATTTATCACCTGGTAATCTATAACATATAGAGTAAGAAATGATTAGTGTTACAAATGGCAGGTGTCACTGTTTGCTTACGTAAAAAATATTGTTCTTTTTAGAGTTTGGATTAGAGCAGGGCAGTTTTACTATATATTCTGTGCTACGGTGGAAATACGCTACGTCAAATGATATGTCAAGAAATATCTGATTTAAAGGGTTTTTGGATTTAGTTTATTTTATTATGTTTTATCAACCTGTAATGTTGCTTGTTTAGTCATATTTATAATGCATTAATTCCCATTGACATCAAGAATGATGGCTATAAAGATAATATTGATAACTATATTAAGCCTTGGACGCTGTTGTCCTGTGTATTATAAACATGCACAGCAGTTTTTTCATCTGTTTTATTATCCATCGGCTGGGGAAATTTCTCTGAAAGGGATTCCATCAATATATTTGTGTTTTTATTGTTATAGATGTAGTGTGAATATTTTATTTACATATTGTTTGTGTGTTTTTTATTACCAATCATGGCACTATATTTAAATAATTTAAATTTAGTTTTTCAATCTGAAGTAAAATGTGACTTATGAAACTCATACCTGCATGAAACAAAAACGACACAAAGGCTGAAAGAAAAACATAAATTCACTCCATTCCAGTGTGTGGCATTTAGTAAAACAAAAATATATTGTTTCCTTGGCCACCGCTGTAAACAAGCCATGCTGTGCTTATAAACACTACTCTAATATGCATTATACAAAAGCCAGAAGAAAACTAAAATGCTACGTAAACTTGATTTTAAAAAGTCAGCTTCCCTCAGAGACACATTCACGCAATCCCCAACCCAATTCAAAATTTAAATAAGTAAAATATTCTTACAATATTGTGCACATCACAAAAAGTGATGCTCTGCCGGGTAAAGTATTTTATTCTTTTTGTCGCAAGTCCAGAAATATTGGCCATAATAAGAGCAAAAATCATTGTGTTTTGGGGAAAAATCTGACTGTTTTGATTTATTGCTGATTTTGATTAATTGATAAATTTGTGAATTTTATCAATTAAAGCCAGTTTATAACTCCAGCACATGCTTTCAGATGGAGTGGTATTTACAACACAGTCGTTGTTCACTGACAAGCTATGCAAAAACAGTTTAATTGGTCAATAATGAAATTGAAATAATCCATCTGTGATAAGAACAGTAATTTGTGTAGCCTCTCAGTAAACTACAACTGTTAAGTAGGGATGCTCCGATCAAGATTTTTGCAGCCGATGCCGAGTACTGATTCCTAGTCATATTGATCGGCTGATACAGAGTACTGATTCTGAGTCTTCAAGCTTTATAATGCATTAAGCATATTTTCCCTCTTAGTATGAGCCTTAAGAGAAGCTCTTGCCTTACTTAAGATAATAAATTAACGATGCTGCATATAATACCTTAAACATGTCTCCTATAACCATTTAAGTATGAACATGTCATGGTCAGAAGCAGCTTTACATGCTTTTGTTATATGTAAAAAGACCTAAATACATGCAGGGCCATTCAAATATTTTGCTTGTGTCTAACAATTGACAGCAGATGACAGAGAGGGGGATTTGTGCCCTCATTTACCTCCTCACATGTTGTGGCTGCTGTAGGCTATGCATAATATACAGGAGTCTTCCTCTGCTTGTAAACTCATAAACAAACACCTGCGATCGGTTCATGAGATCGGCGAGTACTGATCTCATGAATGTGATTATCGGCCGATACCGATCGATCAGAGCATCCCTACTGTTTAGTAAATGCTGCTACATCTGAAAACATGAAAATGCCATATATACATACACATTACTCGCATTACTCCAAACTCTTCACAAATTCAGTCGAGTGTTTGAAATAAATCCTTCTGTGAGACAGTTCTCATGTACTCACTTAATAATTAGTCACGTTGAATCAATTAAAGTAGTTAAATCTTCTGTTTATTCAGTAACGCTATGGGAATTTCCTGGGTTTCTTCTTTGTGGGTATTTGGAGTTACTACGCGAGAGCACCCTCTGGCTTTTGGAGGAGATTTACTAGTGACCAGAGCCATGCTTCCCTAATTATATGTGCATGACATTTGTAAGTTTTCTTAATCACATTTGCGATCTCATTTTCGATTAATTGCCCAGTACTACTGGTTCAACACATGTGGTTCATCTCTAGCTTTCTGTGAGCAGGCTTTTACTTCTGATTCTTTTTATTTGAAGTTCATAATTAGAAATAAATGAACTATATTTTATTATTTTATATTATCTGAGTATGAAATTGAGCTCTTTCGCACCTCATCCATGTGAATGATTTAAAACCACTTGCAAAAGGTTCATGACAATGCAGATGACAGTTAAACTTTGCTATCAAGCTAATGGTCACAAGCGCCCTGAACCATGGATTCAAATGATCCGTTACACCCCTAATATACTGTCACTGCCATGAGTATAGCCCTTCGGCACAGAGTATGGAGACCTTTAAGTGGATTAAATTTTCCTTCTGCTTTACTTCTTAATAGTTATTCTTGACAGTCACTCTCGGTTTTATCAAGTGCTTCTCTACAGCTAGTAAATGAACTTCTTATATCCGGAGGCACTGAGAATGCGAGGGAACACTGCGTTCGGCCAAATAATATGTTCCTGCGAGACATTTAATATTTTCTTGTATGCTACATTCATTTCAGAGTTAAACACCGTGGCTGTTATTTCTAAAGCAAAAGCAAAAAAAAAGATGGATTGTGCTATTCTGGAGATGTACAGATGAGCTCTGTGGTTGTATGGGCATCGCAGAGATGTGCTCAAGGTTTTTGAAAATGTTTGAACAGTCAGACAGTTCACGGTCAAGGGCTATTTAGCGTGAGTGTCTGGAAAGTCCTCTGGCCATGATTTGGCAGAGAGCGAGTGGTGATGGCCAGCCGATCCGCCGCACTAAAGCATAAACTGGGCTAATCTGTTACTGAGCAACAGCAGGCGCCCCTTCACAACACGTTGTGGGTGTGCAGTTCATGCCGTTACCCGAGGGATGTGGTTTTGTTGAGTTCAGCTCATGGCACATTTTATGGCGTAGTCTCTCTGCCCTCCGTGTTTGGACTGTGGATGGAATCTGCGGTGAAGGAGAGACCGAAACACCAGGGACAGCTGGGTAAACATTACAGTGCTGTGTTTTCAGCATGCCACTTTGATATGTTAATTCTTGGTGCTTTTTGCATCCCTGGAGAGGTGTAGCTTTTTTGTTGTGGTCATTTGTGCTTTTTTGGGGGTTTGTTTACAGGTTTCATTGGTGCCTTTGTGCTTAGAGCGAAAAGTGTCACCTCATTCATCACAAAGAGGCAGCTGTTTTTTCCATTTGATTGTCATCAGCAAACCAGAACATTACCCTTCCCCCAAGAAGTGCGTTCTTTTTAGCGTCAACAATGCAAAATAGTCACGACATATGCCAAAAAAGTAGCTAGCTACACCACAAATTACTTCAGAAAAGGTTTTGGTTATGGTAACGCTGTGGCGCAGTGGGTAGCATGTTCGCCTCACAGCAAGAAGGTCGCTGGTTCGAGCCTCTGCTGGGTCAGTTGGCATTTCTGTGTGGAGTTTGCATGTTCTCCCCATGTTGGCGTTAGTTTCCTCCGGGTGCTTCGGTTTCCCTCACAGTCCAAAGACATGTGGTATAGGTGAATTGAATAAACTAAATTGGTCATATTGTGTGTGTGTGTGTGTGAATGAGTGTATATGGATGTTTCCCAGTACTGGGTTGCAGCTGGAAGGGCATCTGCTGTGTAAAACGTGCTGGATAAGTTGGCGGTTCATTCTGCTCTGGTGACCCCTGATGAATAAAGGGACTAAGCCGAAGGAAAATGAATGAATGAATAGATGTTTATTTTGAAGTCAAATATTTGGTACTTGAAACAGTGCAATACAGTTATGATGTCTTTGCTTAATGTTTTTTATGCATGGTTTAAAAACTTTCTAGAATGTCAAGAGTCAAAACTGCAACAAAATAAAGCAGTGCATTAAAAAAAAAAAAAAAAAAAAAAAAATATATATATATATATATATATATATATATATATATATATATATATATATATATATATATATATATATATATATATATATATATATATATATTTACTTAGATTTTTTTTAAACAGTTGTTTGACAACAGTCTGTGAAAATAACCAGCCTCTAATGGTAAAGATTTATTATTATTATTATACATTTTTTTATAATCATACTTCATAAAAACAGTCTGAAGAGACACTTTGATTGACAAACTCCCTTCAAACATGTCATCAGAGGGGGAAAGCCCCGCCCATTAGTCATGGTATCTGCCTCATTATCATAGGATGTTAGTCTTGCTTTTGATTCTGCCACTATGCTGACACAAAGGCATTTGTAGCTCCGCCCTTTTTTGAAAAAAGTGCTGGAAGCACAGTCTCATTTGAATTTAAAGCGACAGTAACCAAAATGGCACAATTACTTATAGCCTAAAAAATTGCCTAAAAGCGGCAGTTTCAAAGAGATATAAAACAATATTTATGGGGTATTTTGAGCTGAAACATCACATACACACTTTAGGGAGATTAAAGACTTATTTTACATCTTGTGAAAAGGGCATAACAAGTCTGCTTTACAAAAGTGACATTTGGCTCCATTTTGGTAAGATACTTTATTAAAGGCCTCGCACGACGTTAGAATAATTTAAGGATTGAATTTCACCTGTTGTTGATTGAAAAATATTATTTACAAAATAACAGTAATATAATAATAAATAAATGTGAAAGCAGGAGATGTGTGATTTCCCAACTGATGGCTGTAATTCACTACTGTATGTGATCTTATAAGTAGACGCTGTGCTGCTTCAGGCCATTGCAGGTTCTCTAAATGAAATGTAGCTGTTGTCAAGCTACTCTGACGCTTGCTAAAAAAAGTAGCCAACTACTGGAAAAGCTATACTGTATTACAAGCAAGTAAGAAAAGCTATACTGTATTACAAATTATAATATTAGTCAACATTAACATTGTGATATTTAGTTTTACTGCAATTATATATGAATAGAATTTCACCAGATGACTTGAATATCCAGACACACACATTCAGAGGAACGAAATGTCGTGTAGCACCGTTGTCCTACGAGACACGACATTTAGTTCCTCTTTATGTCCACACATGTAGTGGAATGACAATGAAGCTCGGCTTGACTTGAAGTAACTGAGCTACTGTCAACCTACTGAAAAATATAGCTAAGCTAAGTAGCTAGGTACTCCCCAACATATGGATATTCAAGTCATCTGGTGAAATTATATTCATATATAACTGCAGAAAAACTAATATCACAATGTCAATGTTGAGTAATATTATGCAGCTCTAGTGCACACTACAGAGAGCAGCTCTACGAGACCTTGGAAGTGGCGAACGGGTCTTAGTCAAACTGGTGAGGATGACTCTTGAGCACAGCCTTAGACCTGACCCAGAGGGCCAGATTGTTTCCCACCAGGCTGAGATAATTATCATCCAGGCTGCTTTGGAACAGCACTTTACTGTTCGTTGGTGTATTTTTAGTGGGCATCTCCAATAATGGGGTGTGAAACCTGATCCGGCTTGCTCTGTTGAGTGGATTAAGGCTGTTTGTCGGCAGTGTGTCATCCGCAGTTCAAGGTTGACATCCACTTTAGGAGTCAGACCAAGGTCAGGCACACTTTAATAAGCTGTTTTGTCAGGTCAGGACACATGATCTTCCCTTGACCAGCGATTTGGGTTAATTATGAGCAATGATCTCGCCAGAGCTGAGGTGAAAACAAGGCTCCGGGAAGAAAGCTGTGTGTGTGTCAGGTAGATTTGTGTGATTTGTGGAAAGGTAACAGCTTCTAGGAAGGCACTAGGCCAGGCTATTGAAGATACATTTTAGTGAAAATTGTCATTGTTATCATTTACGATAGTTGATTCAATCATCGTTTTTAATAATAGTGCTGGTTTGCGTTCCTTATAGGGGTGTGACGAGACGCTTACTCCACGAGACGAGACACGAGATTTGTACATTATTTTAAAGAAATCTTCAATGATGAAATACATGAATATTTCTATTTTTAGGAAAATATTTCCTAAAAATGATGAAATTATGTATTTCATCATCGAAGATATCTTTAAAATAGTGTGAAAATCTCGTGTCTCGTCTCGTGGAGTAAGCGTCTCGTCACGTCATATTTTATTCAACTAAAAAAATAATCACAAATTGCTAAACTATTTAGGTGCTTTTTAAAATCAACTTGTAATGAATGTTATTTCACCTCTATTTTAATGAATTCTATGCAGTAAAGGACATACGAACTCTGCAAAATATTTTGCTAATATATGAATGGAAAATAGATTTTTATTCAACTGAAAAAAAATCACAAAATGTAAAACTATTCAGGTGCTTTTTTAAATCAACTTGTAATGAATGTTGTTTTACATTTAATTAATTGTGCCATAAAGGACATGCAAACACTGCTAAATATTTAGCTATAAACTATAAACCTTTACTGACTCGATGGGTGCAGAGAAGTGTCAAACAGTATGTATGGCTCATGTTGTCACAAAATGCAGCTAAAAGTCATACACAACGGTAATAGTGTGATTACGTCGTTTACATGCCTGTACTTCACTTCAATAATGCGACTGAAATAGGAATATTTCACATGTCTTAATTAGATACATTTTTAAGACTATTATGGCTTTAAGCATATCTAAAGTGCTATTCCATCATATGTTATGAGCCATGGTTAATGCATGTGGCTGAAGTTGTAGCAGCCTCTGCTTTTGGACGCGGCAACTCTTGAATGCCGATGAACAAAAAAAATCGGTTACATTACACTCACCTGCGACGTGCAACTCCGAGGCTAGCCTGTCAGGTGTGTGCAAAGCACTTGATGTATGGTTCTAATCCAATCCTGCTTCCAATCTTCAGTGCTAAATTCACCCCCACGGTCCATCATAACATCACTACTCACAAGACAACTTTTCACCTTAATGAGAAATCTCGTTGCGATTTAGTCTCGCAAGATCTCGTAGCCTGAGATATGGTTGCTTTATTGGTAGAATGAAAATATTCTAAAGTGACAGTATAGTGATTAGAAAAAGAAGCTTGTTAGAAGAAATGTTTCTTAAGCCCCAAATCTGCAGATTAGAATGATTCTGAAGGATCGTGGATCGAAGACTGGAGTAGTGCTGATGCTGAAAGTTCAGCTTTACCATCACAGAAATAAATTACAGTTATATTTTTAAAATATTATAATTAGGGCTGTGCGATTAATCGAAATCAGATCGCAATCGAAATTTGAAATATTGCAATTAGCTAATCGCAAGTGGCTGCGATATGAAATATATGTATTATTTAATTTCCTCAAACCAGAGTAAATGCCTGACTGCTGTCTGCGTGTCACAGCCTTGCTAGCCAATTGAGTGAGCACACTTTCATTCCATGTTAGTTTGCTGAGTGTTCTGTATTTTTATAATTAATAAATATTTTGTTTTATAATATGCTACATTATTTCCCTTATTTGAGTTGAACTTGTTTACAGAAAGGTAAGGTAATTCTATTTGAGCTTACAGCTTGCTCTAGAGAAAAATTTGTGTTTAATTTCTGAATATTTAAAACAAATTTGAATAAATATTTAAGTAAGTTAATATCTCTTCAGTACCTTTTTTAAACTAACAAAAAAAATCAATAATTTGTCAAAAAAAATCACAATTAGTTATTTTCCCCAAATCACACAATAATTCTACCTAATTCTAATAAATATATATTAAATGATATGCTATAATTATCATATATAATCTTTTTTTCTATATACAGCTGTGGAAAACGACAACAAAAAACATGCTATGAAGAACTAAGAAATCAAGTGACCTCATTTTTATTTTACGTGTGAAAATATTCAGTTGCAGTGAGTGACCAAATATAATAATTTATAAGTCAACATTCAAAAATCCCAGATAAGCTGAATTTCAGTGGGACATGTCCTCTGTGCATGACGGGAGTCTTGCTATTTTAATGCCCCTGCCCCAAGACAGATTAATATGACCTTAAAGTGTTTTATGACGTATCCCACTGCCAACGATTTGTCCTAAAATGTCACCACAAGCAGAATTTTTTTTAAAACCTGCAACTTAAAACTTCAAAATACTTAAAAAAGGATGGATTTGGTGCTTTCTTTCCCATGCTAGATGGGCAGACTGATGTGATTGTTCTCAGTAGGGACCTTATGGTAACTTTTTTGCTGTGCTGTGTTCATTTGTGGCATCAGCAGAAAGGAACTAGAACACAGAATCAGAACTGCTACGCTACGGTAGAATTATTTGGGCCAAAGTGCATAAAATGGAGGCCACTTGTTGGATTTTTAAATCTTGCTGATAGCAGAACCTTATTGTTGTAATCTATACATAGGAGGGTATTTTATTTATAGCTGTAGACATCCACATTTTGACACGCAACTGACTAGCCCAGTATGTTATATAAGATAGGATAGCTTGCATTAGGAGTTCACTTACAAGCAAATCGATCTGTTTTCAAAGCGAATCTAAGGGGATTTGTGATAATCTAAAACGACAGTTACGACCTTAATACCTTTTTGATACAAGCCAACATGACCCTGCGCAAACCAGACCTCAACCTCGCTGACACACTTTCACATTTGCTCCATTTAACCTCTGGTTTTATGCACAGCGGGCAACCAGTTTTCAGCTTTTATTTTGTTGTTTATGTAACTGTGGTTCGTCTGACATTCATAGCTAGACGTCTCTGATTTAGCTGGCCTGTTTTTTTGTAGCGATATGCACTTTTGTGTGGTTTGACCTCGCTGATTAGGAGGAGATTAGAGCTGACCTGAAAACATTTGAATGGCGTAAATAAGGGCAATGATATAATTGGTGCTCGGGTCTGCTCATCCAGCATCCGCCCGCTCGGTTGGTGTGGGTGGTGAGGCTCACAAGGAGAGCTGAAGGTGATAAAACATCCAAGTTGCCTGTAAATGAGATGAAGACTGGAGCAGCACCGGGTCCAGCCATTAAAGATGTTTTATAGCAGCCCTGCGTACTCTTCCCCCCCTGAGGTGCACACACGTAAACCTATCTATCAAAGCGAATTGACCTGCCTTTGAGTGATCACTTCACAAGACCCGCTGTTGTCATGAAAACATTCGCATGCCCTCCATATAAACACCCTAACCCCTAGTTTAGGGAGAGAAAGACGTCTGATCTGGCGCTTGACACATGTTGTTTCTTAAAATGTGATTTCTCAAATGTTGAGCAGTGAGTTGACGCTGTTTGTTTACAGCTTTTTAATATAGGTTGTAACATCCAGGAATAGCTTAATACAGTGGTCCTCAACCACCGGTCGGTGGATCAAATGGTACCGGGCCGCACAAAAATCATTAATTATTTCTGTTTCATTTATCTGAGTCTGAACGATCTTTTATTTTCAAAATACTTTTATTTTGAAAAATGACCGTATTCTCGGTTACATTTCGGTCACTTGAGCGCACAAATTTAACCCACAAGCAGCAAAATGGGTAAGAAACAGACGTCTCTGGAAAGTTTCTTTGCTAAGGAGAAAAGGCCCAGTGAAGGACCAGCGAACTGCCAAGGAATAGATCCGCAAACCATTTGTCAACAAATCAGGTCAATCCAGCATGTCTGTGCAAGATCAACTGCTGGAGATCGCAAATGATGGCGGCCTTTTATGGGCCATTCGCATATCGCATGGTTTCTAGAGTTCACCCAAGTTCGTCATTTCAAGTGGAGGTGCTCGGCCTGACTTTTCGCGTGTCGTGGACCTCCGCTGACTGCGCGCGCACCTTACGTAATGGACAAGGCTTATGCCCCATTCACACGGGGCATCAGTGTCAACGCTTCCCATTCACTTTGAATGGGTGATTTTGCAATGAACTGCATTGTGGATCCGTCTGCGCTGCTTCAGTGGCATTGTTTGCTGCAGAAGTTGAGAAATTCTCAACTTTTAAAGCGCCAACGGAAGCATCAGCCAATTAGATCGCTTTATGCAAATACCCCAGCTCAGACAGTAGCCGCTTCTATGACAATTGCGTCAGCCCCAGCTTCAGACACGCCCTCGATCAACCGTTGCCGCTGAAGCCCCATGTGAATGCATGGTTATACTTGATGCGTTCGTGCAGGCTAGACGCGCTCGCACCTTCCAGACGCAAGCAGTTGAATGAATGCCACAAGCACACCACGAGTCACGTGACAAGAACTTACCGATCAGCTTCAGCTTGTATGGAATATACACATTTCGGTAGACCCAATTATCTCAGACAAACACAGAGCACCCAAACACTGCAGTGCATTGTAATTTTTGTATGATAGTGGCAGCAATGTTGATGGTCACCTAGAAACCTACAAACTCACCCCTCCCCTCCTCCCGGTCCACGGTAAAATTTTTAAATCGTTGACCGGTCCACGGTGATAAAAAGGTTGAGGACCACTGGCTTCTCAAACATGATGTCAGTCAAATGGTTAATTTTGCTTCATAAGATGCACCTTGATGTATTGTCTTGATGTATTTGCTTTGCTTGTATATGTTTATTGACAGTTATAGTACCATGACTCCTTGACCTGTTATCATTTCATGAATTACAGTTCCATCTAAAAAATCATATTCAGTGTTCTACTTAAGAAAAAAATCCATACACAGTACACCTTTCAATAAAAATAAACATTTACAGCACATTTTCTTTTTTGTGAACTATCCCTTTAAAGGGTTATTCTGTCATCATTTACTCACCCTTGTCACCAACCTGTTTGAGTGTCTTTCTTCTGTTGAACACAAAAGATGATATTTTGAATAAAGTTGAGAACTGTAGTATTTAATTTTCCTACTATGGGTGTCAATGATTAACGGCTTCCAGATTTTATCAAAATATCTTTTTTTTTTTTGTGTTCAACAGAATAAAGAAACTCATAAAGGTTTGGAACCACTCCATGCTGATTGAGTAAATATTGAGTAAATTTAAATTTAGTAGGGCTCTAATACGATTTATGCAAACACAGATGGAATTGTGGAATTTAGTAATAAAGATTTAATTGGCTATATAAAACATAATGGCATAGAATTTGCATACACACATACACAAGAATATATGATGCTCATGTTGATCTCAAACTGTTGGCAGCATGAACTGAAAAAATGGAATTCAGAAAATTAAATGGAATTTAGAAAAAAAACAAAAAGATTTCATAGTGTATGGTTCTTATACTTCAAGCAAAGTAATATAAAACAAACTGGAGTAACTATTTGGACAAAAAAGTATGTTTGGAGTTTGTTTCAGGAGTTTGAAATGGCTTTCAGAAACAAATTTAAAGAAAAGTTTCAGTGGCTGGTTACTGGTAAATACCTTCAACCCACCATTGGTTCATGATAATAATGTAATGGGTAGGTGTGGCTCTGAGGCTCCGCCTTCTTTCATGTTGATTAACTCATTGCTAATTTTAAGTTCAGATGCAAGTAAAACATGAATACACAAGAGAGCTTCTTTAAAGTAGATAGTTCTTCTAGAAAGTGACAGATTTTGTTTTTCATACTTATTACTACTACTTGCTTAAAACAATTAGTTGAATTTAGTGTATATAAATAAGGGCGTGTAACCTAACTGGAGTGTTTCATTGACAAGATGGTGCAAGCATGTTCACACTAAGGATGCAACGAATAACTGATTTCACTATTAACTGCGCTTTAATTCGTCACGGTTAATTAATGGTAAAGGCTTCTCAATACCGCATTTCTGCAAGGAACAAAACTGCTGCAACTAAACAAAGTTATGCCAACTAGTTAAAGTTCTTCCAAGCTTGTACACCGAGACTAATACCCATGCACACTGCATTAACCATGGCTAAGGCTATTAACTAAGGGCTTTTGCACGTGCAAGTTTGTTATTTCTTTTCTTGCATGCATATTTAGAGGGACGTGCACGCAGCGCAACATGACGTGCTCACGCTTTCCAGGTGCACCTAGCTGAAATGGTGGCACAAGCACACCGCGAGTCATGTGACAAGACCAAGATCGGCTTCATACTTTCTATGAAATATACACATTTCTACTCCAAAAAGAAAAAAAATACAAAAAGAAAAATACCAAACAAGTTCATAATATAGTTGATCAAAAGTGCCATTCAGACAGAGTTCAGGTTCAGCAGTTCTCTTAAAAAGTGAAATACTTAGCTAATAATTTGCTTAGATTTACATTAGACACATTTTTATTTATTTATTTATTGATTGTTTTATCATTTATTTTCAGTGTAAAATTATTACTTATGTTTAAATGCCGAAAACTTTTTCACTTTTTTTTTTAAATCCAAAGAAAAATGGACTATTGTTAGTTTGTTTTTATTATTATTATGTGCTGTATTATTTTGGTTCTTTTCACAAATACAAATGTTTTTTCTCTATAATAGTAGTGTTTTGAAATTAATGAACGCATAACAATCGTGATAACCATGGAACCATGATTATTCCTTATACTATAATACAACCAAAATATATAATCGTTGCATCCCTAGTTCACACTATGCCCAATTGCTTGCATAACTGCTGATTTCTTGCAACTGCCATTATATTGTGCCAATTAATTTATTATGAAAGTAAATCATCCTTTAGAGCAGCATCCGGGATGTTGAAATGTTCATTTAAACCACTTCTCAAATATTTCTAACTTTTTTTTTTGTATCCTTTGCTTCAAGAATATAAACGCTTTAGGCAATTACAAAGAAATGGCTCAAGGAAGATCCTCCATCTGTAGGTAAATGGTATGATATTGTTAAAGACGTGTATGACATGGAAGTACTGACATTTTCCTTGAGATATCAAGCCTATAAAATTTCTGCATACTGGGGTAAATGGTTGAGAAGAGATGTATTGTTTTAAGCTTATTGTGGTGCTTCTACTTTATATGTATATATAGATATATTTGAACCCTGTTGATCTTTGATACGTAACCCTTAACAAAACTTTATATAGCAACATTTTATCAAAGTATATAAGCGCTTTTATAGTGAATAAAAAAATGTTCATTTCACAACCGTTTTGTCACAAGCTTGCATCCAACAAGTTACTAGCATGCCATGCTGTCATATTTCACGTTTGAGTGACAGTTATTTCCCTTTAATACAATCTTCCATAGTCTTCCTAACCGGTTTGCCTGTGTTCGGCAGATGCCCTTGTATGCCCTCAGTAACAGCGGATAGTGAAGCTGCCCTCTGAGCTCGTGGAACAAAGCAGAAAATAAAGTTGCTGCCTGCAAAGTGCTGCAGTGGGTGGCTTTAACATTCCCATCCACTTTCAGCTCCCGCTAACCTTGCTGAGCTCTGACATCATCCTGGAACAATGTCAGATCCATGTAGATGAATATAATTAAACAAGCGCTTATCATCCAGCCGGGGAAAGTTTAGTGGCAGGTCAACCATGTTTGCCTCTCTCTCGGCTGAAGGTCGGATGAGGGTTAGACAGGCAGTTTGCAGGCTGGAAGGTATGTGAAAGACACAAAATACAGACTCTAGGCCAACGCAAGAACATTTTCCAGAGCACAAAAAGCCTATTTTTACACTAGTGTGTTATTTACATTGAGCTCTGTTTGGCTAGACTGTCAAATATACCACAGTAACTATAGTTTACTGCAAAATAAAAATTGGTAACACTTTGAAATAACGTTTCAGTTAATGCATTAATATTAACTGACAATGAGCAGTTTATTGTCTATTAATCTCTGTTAATATAAGTTAATGAACTTTGTTTATATCTGTTTGTTGGTACTTCCTGTAGGCACATGTCAATTTAAATAAAACCAGATGCACCATTCAATTTTTAGAATGTACTAGTACAATTGGTAATTTCACTACTGTGGCTGTATAATGAAAATAAATAAAATTTTATTCTAAAGTGTTACAACCAAAGTAAACAGCTTTCCAAAAATGTATGCTTTATCTAGAAACAAATAACATGGTAAGTCAATAGACTAATTACACTACCTGACGAAAGTCTGGTCGTCGATCCCAGTTGTAAGAGCAACAAATAACTTGACTTAGTTGATCATTTGGAAAAGTGGCAGAAGGTAGATTTTTCTGTTGAACTGCATCCCAATCGTCACAAATAATGCAGAAAATCTATTGGAACCCACATGAATCCAAGATTCTCACAGAAATCAGTGCTTCAGGATTGGCCAGCCCAGTCACCAGACATGAACATTATTAAGCATGTCTGGGGTAAGAAGGAGGAGGAGGAGGCATTGAAGATGAATTCAAACAATCTTAATGAACTCAGGGAGTCCTGATAGAACACTTTCTTTGCCATTCCTGATGACTTTATTAATAAGTTATTTGTGTCCTTGCAGAGATGTATGGATGCAGTCCTCCAAGCTCATGGGAGTCATACACAATATTAATTTCCACTGCACCATGACTTTATATTTTATACTGTACATTATTTCTGTTAAGTAACCAGACATTTTGTCTAAGCAAAGTCAGACCTTACTGCCTTAATTAAATAATTAAAAATCAAGGCATGATCATATTTTATTTAGGTAAAATAAGCGTAATCTAGAGGCCTTTGCCTTTCATATAAGCCACTTTTGATACCAATGGATCTACTAGAAGTCAAGTTATTATATGTTGTTCCTAAAACCTGGATAGGCGACAAGACTTTTGTCAGGTAGTGTACATGTGTCTAACAAAGCTTGTAATCAAATTAATGTAATTAATGTAATGTAGGAAATCAATACCACTGTTTGGCAGATGAAAACATACTATAGATATTTAATTGCCAGTGTTTGGACAACAGTTCACACTAATATTTTCAGTTGATTCTGCCCATGGTGAACTTGGACTGTTTACACTAGACTTGTTTGATGTATTCAACCTGTGGTGATTTAAAATGGATAATTTAAGTAAAGTATTTTGTTTGATTGTTTGTCAGCATCACATGCTGCTGCAGGTGTGTGTATATTGTCTATCAGGGTATTTGCGGGGTCTTAAAATGTCTTAAATCTCAAAAGCTAAATTTTAGAAATTTTAAATCTACAGAAATATTGTGTTGTAGGTCTTAAATCTTTTTTAACATGTCTTAATTTTCTTTTCATGTATAGCTATCCAATCTGGCCATTAACATACAATCATACAGCAATGTGTGCTCATACAATCACCAACAATCCCAATCTCAATAAAAGTTTTTAATTAAAAATAGCATTTTTAACTCTATTTACCATAATGTTTTAATTATATTCATCACAGTAACATTTATTTACTGCCGAGGATACTGATCTGACCTATATTTTTTGTTATTAAATGATTATTATTGTATAATTAAACGTATTAAGTTATAATAATTTGTCAGGGCAAGTGAAAATCTTTTCCAACTGGGATATTAAAAATTAAATTAGAAATCCTTAGCATTTAGCCCCGTATAAGTCTAAAATTTCATTCGTAATGGTATTTAAAAGGTCTTAAAAAGTTAAAATTTAACTTGGTGAAACCTGCAGAAACCCTGTCATCAAAATTCTTGTTTTTACTTTGTCCAAGCTTAAAGTGATGTCATCAAGTATGAGAAACACTTACAGTTCTTTGAAAGAAGAAGACATGTCTTTAGATTCATAAATGAATCTGTTTTTAAATAAACCAGTTGAGACAATAATTGATAAAGATAGTCACTTGATTAGTTTCAAAATAAATCAGTCATTCATTTGAATGGATTGTTTAAATGAATAATTCACTGTATTGCTCATTCACAAAGGAACTTGCCAGTCATTTTATTATCCTTTTTGTTTGTCTCTGACAGGCTGAAACGAACCAATTTACCAGCACAGTAGCAATCAAAATATTGCTTAATTTTCATTATTGAATATAAATATATATATGCAGACATAATGATTTTTAAAAAATGAATATTGCATGCACACTTCTACGTGGCATTAGAGTCAAGAGAGTGTGTTGATGTAGAAAGTACTTTAATAATAATAACGAAAGACATCTTGTCACATTCTACTGCATACCATCCTCTTTCTTTCCTCAATACAAGAAAGTTTTTTTTTTTTTGAGTGAGTGGAAGTTTTATCACATCCATACACTCCCAAAAACACATGAACTAAAATGATGTCAAATTCACATTATGTATTAAACATCAAGTATCAAAATGAAGTTATTAAAGGCACAGTTCACCTCAAAATGAAAAATCTGTCATAATTCATTCACTCCCCACTTATTTCAAACCTGTCTTGATTTATGTATTTATTTATTTTTTCTTCTGTTGAACACTAAAAGTTGTGGCTATTATTTGGTTTTCCACATTCTTCAAAATATCTTCTTTTTGGTTCTACAGAAAAAAAGACACTCAAATGTTTGGAACTAGTTGAGACTGAGTCAATTTTCATTTTTGGATTAACTATCCTTTATAACACACAAGTGATATTGATGACTTGCGATTGGGAATTTGCTAACAACAAGCCCCATTTACTGCCTAACAAGTGAGTAAATGTGGATCCAAAATGAGGGGCCAAAGCCGCGGTGTTCGGTCTCCGCTCTGAATTCTAGCGAGTTCCAGCGAAACCATTTGCTTAAGATAGCATGAGGCACAATATGTTACTTAATAAGGCAAGGGATTTTTGGAGTCCTCCGCCATTAGCTGCTGAAATAATCTCCTCCCTGAATGGGAAAAGGCAGCAGTGAAGGGAGTAAAAACGAGTGCGCTGTATAGCCTTTGGATAGGAGCAGTATTTAATTAAGATCAGCCTGTCTCACATACATGCTGGCTGATAAGGGCTCCAGAGCACATCTGGCAATATGAGAGCTTGATCTCTCTTCGCTGGGGTTAATGAAGGTGGTCTCTGCTGAGTTATGTGATAAAACTCAGCTGAACTTTTCTTTTGTCCACTTAAAAAAAGTGGAAGACTGTATGTGACCTATTTTCTCCAGTACAAAGCAAAGAGCCCAAGTGAAATGCATTTGAAAGGTCTTGGAAAGGAATTCAGAGTCTTGTGGAAATAGAATTACATTGATCTGAAAGGTTATTATTTATAATAGAAATATGGCATTAGTTAAGTATTAAAATCATTGCATATTCTTGATTTAGTTACATTATTTTGGCTTTAGATTTAAATATGCTTTTAATGTAAACTTAAAGCAGATATGTATGATTTGAGATGATTATGAGGTATTTAATGTGTTTATAAAGCTGGATTTTAGCATAAGTAAATTAAGTTGAATAGTAATTTTCATATTTTTTGCCCCTAGAGAAAATACAAAAAATGGAAATTGTAATAATTTACTTATGTTTTCTAATATTTTGTTTAGGGCTGGGCGATATTGCAAAAAATTATCACAATATCATGTTTCATATCATTCAATATTAATAATTATTAAATATTTTTTAACAATACATTTAGAAATATTAGGTTTTTTTTTTTTATTTAACCACTTTATTTTAATTTACCAACATTACTAAGGCAAATAGATTTAATAGTCAAAAACATCAAATAATATAAAATAAACAAGTGTTAAAGAGACTCAAACTTGATAAATAAAATGTTACATATGTGTGCAATGGTAAAGTGTAAATACTGAACAATCAAAGCAAATTTTAAGGTTGATCAACCTCTGTATGGTGTGAATAATAATGATACAGTAAACCTTAAACTATGTAAACAAAACAAATTATGATAATCAAATCTGAGCTTTCAAGTAAAGGAACCAAAAATCATTTATTAAATACATAATGCAGCATTACAATTTGTGAAGTTAAATGACTTAATTACCCCCTATGCAAAAAAAATCTTTCAGATGGGGAGCTAGTGGCTGGGATGCACAAGAAAAGAAACCAAAAAGCAACTCCGGTGACATCCATTTTTATTTACAATCTCCTCACTGCTGCTATACGGCACTCATTTTCACATGTGTTGTTATTCTGACCTGAAGTGACAATCGCGTGGTTTCCTTCACCATTTACAATGGGCTTTGCGCTCGCGCTCCCCTGGCGACAAACGGACAAACCATTGATGCAAGTTTATGGAGAAAAGTAAAAAGTGATGCAGTGTTCGGGTGCGCTGTGTTTGTCTGAGGTAATTAGTCTGCCGTTATTACTTAAATGTGTATATTCCATACAAAGTGTGAAGCAGATTGGTTAGTTCTACTTGCATGAATCGTGGTGAGCTTGCGGATTCATACCGAATTTTATTTTTTTTTGACAATGGTGTTCGGTCAATAAATATCGATATCGATTTATCGCCTAGCCCTAATTTTAATGTTTTTTTATTTATTTATTTATTAACGACATGCATTGTGTTTTGATTAAATTTTCAATTTGATTTGATTAATTTTCTTCATTTATTTAATTTTTTTCCACCAAGCTCTTTGTGTGACTTGTAAGTGCTTCTTATGCCCATGATGTTGTCCTCAGTCTTAAAGCCGAAGACAGACTAACTAATCAGCCTCTGCGTTTTGTCCATGAACATAACCCCTGATCTCAGGGTCACCGCGTGTTAGCCCTTATCAGGACCACTGGCAGCTGTTCAGCACATTGCCTTATGAGGAATGGACACCAATACTCTCAAATGTCCCTACAGAGTATTTCTGTTAAGAACAAGAATTCTCACCTACAGTATGCATTAGCCGATTTCAATATAATTTTTTTTTACTTCTTTCCAGTATATACCTACACTTTAGTATTATGTAAGACATATGTGTCCTAGCAATGCGCATTGCCTTGTGTAAACTTAGCTGTGCAGCATGCATAGTATTTTCAGATAAGATATCTGGCAACATGTTTTCAGCCATACCAGTTTGAGATGATGAACATCGCTGAATTCTGTCCCCCTCCTGATCACCCTCCTGAGGTTAAACTAAACACCGATCAAGCACACCCAAGTGCAGGACAAGAACAGCTGGGTACCAGTGTGGTCGCCATTGGCAGGGTGTAGAGTTTCATCTGCAGAGGGGGTCAATTATGCTTCCTCGGAAGGAGGCCCGGGCCTCTGAGAACCTGTCATCGTTCACGTCGTAAAAGCTCTGCGTGTGTCTGTTTTTGACCTCCCAGAAAAAGACACCTATCCTCGGCTGAACATCCATGAAGTGTTAATGCAATAGTGTTCGGAGAAGTTCATAACATGCCTTGAAGTGTCAAGGATGTCATTATGTAAAATAGTGAGGATTTTATTTGTGGAAAGAAAGTTACGTTTTCATTTTGTGGTTTCGCTGTTTGAGCAATATAGTTTTAAAATTATTTTACTTGAAACTTTTTTAGAAATTTGAATTAAATTTTTTCTTTAAATCAAGAGTACAGCTTCCGATCTTGATTCAAACACCCGATTTTGCTTCAATTTGCATGTTTATGCAATCTTTGACAAGTAAAATTACAAAGTCATAATTCTTGGTTTATCCACAGTTAGGTATCTCTGATATTTATTCATTAATGGCATTTTGCAGTATTTATAATTAATTATTTGATTCCTATAAATGTGTAAAGGCTTTAACATACACCCAAACATCTGCTGCAATTAGCTATCTTTCTGATTGGTCATTTGAACTATGACATGCAAGAAAAAATAAGTATCCTGCTTCATTCTGTCCTTTTTATGGTTACATCTTGACATATTGTCTTGCTTTTTGGTTTACTTAGATGTTTTTGGTCTATTGCATTAATATTTCAGTTAAACTGCACCACGTTAAGTTTGAAAGTGTTTGTTTGGTGTGCACTAGTTCAGACGTCAATGTTCACAGTCTCAAAAATAAACCACACTATCAGAACTATCAACCATGTTCATTTAGGCTATACGTTTACAAAACAAGGATGTAGCCTCTTGCATTTTGTTTACATGACAATGTTTTCAAATGATTCACATTTACACATCTGTGAAAATGGCCAAAAAGGCTGTATTACTTATGCCAGGCCAGTATTTGGCACTGTCATCTTGTTACTAAACAGTACCTGTAAGGAAGTGGTGACGTGTTGTCAGCAACTCAGCACTGGTGTGTATGTAGAATTTGCCATGTGAAGATGCATATTGTTTGTAATGTGTAGTAAATCCACATTTTGCTGATAAAGCAATAACAAACACTTGAGTAACACTATTAAGTACTTCATCCCTAAACACAAACTGTGTATGGCCATGACGTCATCATTTCAGGTGTTTGCACAGACATGACAGTGGTGGCTTTTTTTTTAAAATTTCCACCTGTTTTCAGATTTATGCACTTTCAGTCCCAAAAATGTCATTGTCGTTTAAACAAACATGCAAAACGCATAAAAACAAATAATGATGTGTGAATAAGTTCTGACTGAAAAACACATCAGCGATGACCATCTAATTACATTTTTGGGGGACGCAGTAATGTAACGAATTACATTTAACATTTGTGTAGTTTGATTACAGATACTAAAGTCAATGTAATTGCGTTACAAACATAGTTTTTAAAAATGCTTCTTTTAGATAACGTTTTCTGCTGCAACGTCAGTTAATAAGCATGCACTTTAAAATTGCTGGAGAACGTGGGCTGAAATGGTTGCTGGCGAAATCGTTTGCTTCTTCAAGTGGAAATACAGACATTACTTTGAGCGTAAACAAAAATATTGCTGTGAAATACAGTCTATGTCCAGTCTCTAAAGAACTTTCGACTGCTTTTAACCCGACCAGCAACTTGTTCAAGCACTTGAACAGAAAGCATTCTATGACAACGCTCGTCACCAAGGAGGACACCGGTGCCCAAAAACACGGCAATCCAACTCATCCTAAACAGGCTAAATGGAATTTTTGTACAGGATCGTGAGTGAAGGTACTGTAACTTCTGAGTGTGAAGAGAAGCGTAGCTGCATATGAAGCCGTTCACATATCGCATCTTTTGCGCGTGTAAATTCGTTATTTAGAATGGAGGCGCATTCATATTCGGAACGCACATTGCACACGCCAGCATTTTCCAGGCACGCAATATGGAAACCACGATTTACATGACAATATCAATAATAATTTGTATGGAGTATGCAGTGGAGTATATATTCTTCATGTCTTCTTCTGTGTTAAAAAAAAGACAAACCGGTTTGGAACAAGTGAATGTCGAGAGAATTTTAAGTTTTGGGGGAACTCTTTAAGTCTTTTGAATATGTCAAGCTCCTGTGATCAACCCATTGTAATGTTTCTCAGTGAAATTGATAAAAATTACTGAAAGAGCTGCAGCATATTTTGTATTTTTATAGGTATATTTTATATGTTTTAAAAATAACTTCAAAGTAAAGTAATTAGTAATCTGATTACTTTTTACATTAAGTAATTAGTAAAGTAATCAGATTACAATTGTCCAGTAGTAGTCAGTAATTTATACCCTTTTACTTTTTTAAAAACAATTTACCCAACACTGGCAATGACCAACAGCCAATGAGAAAGCAGCATACAGGCCAGGGGAGGAGTTATAGACCATAATATCAGAATAAATAAGCTTTACAATCTCATTAGACAGAAACAAAGAAACATTTACTAATTTTTACACAGTCCTTGTTCCCTGCAGCTCCCTACACATTTCATCCTCCATGATGATTTACAGTGAAACGGCAAAAAGAAAAGATATATTTAAAGAATATTTAAATATTTATTGCACCATTTCCAGTCTCGCACATGATCTTATCATTATTGTGAGCCAGAGTTGTCAGCGATTATTTAGTTTCTGTCACTGGTCCATCATGTAGTATGAACAGCAGCAACTCAACGCTACCTTAGAGAGTCATGCAATTTGAAAACAACGGCGATCTGACAATTATGAAAATCCTGCAGGGTGAACTCACCCTAACTAATAACAAATACAGTCATTTCTTAGCCATAATCTTGTGATGGAAATAGATGCAGCACAAAATGTGTATTGTGCATCACATTATGAACGGCGTTAAATTGGTGCATCAGTGTGCATGCGCTACCTATCTGACCTCCTTACACTTCGATTCCCTCCCTTTGATTCATGTCATTTTAGACCACGCAATGCCTTCATATTGCAAGCAGTGTCTTTGGCTAGACAAGCAGATAACTGTGCGATTCCACTGTGGAGCGAGGTTACAAGTACAACGGCCTCTATGACATTTTTCATCACAGGGACTGATATCGCAGACGGCCATTGGAGAAAGGCAGGATATTTGAGATATCTATCTATCAGGGCAGCGTGAAGGGTTATTTTTTGTGTCTTGCAGATGCAGTTGAAGGACGCCTGCAGGCAGCACGACCCTCGCTGTGCTTCTGACGCGACTCAAGGTCACGAACGCTCACCCTCTGACATTCACTCACTACAGACGGAGACATGAGTGTGTGCTACTGAGGGAGCGAGTGGGGGAAGGGAGGGCGCGAGGATGGGGTTGCAGTAAAAGTCATCTTCCCCTGTGTGCTCTGAGTAAACAGTTCACTTTGCTCCGTGTGAGCGCAGCCAGGGCCTCATTTGCTCAGCCGTTTTTACTCATCTCTCCCATTTGCCGACAACTCGAGACATGCTGTTCTCTGGCTGCCTCTCGGTAGGACCGTTTGTCACGTCAGGGGGTTTTATTTGACTTAAGTATGAGTTATCTCAAACTCGGCTCCGAAAATTAATGCACCTTTAAATTCTGTGCCGTTTCAAGCCTTTATAGTTCTTTTATGTGATCAGGACTGAGCACTCAGGATATTGAGATGGCATACGCCTACGTTCTCCTCTATTGTGATATAAGAAGCAGATACGGCATATTTTAATAATTGACTAGAAACGTTGAGGCTTTGTATTATTAGTTTTGTTTAGCATTTCCAAAAACCTTGTAGAAATTTGTGACTAAAGGCCGGCTCACACTGTGCAAATTTTTATTTATTTATTTTTTATAATCCTAAACGCTTGCATCATGTCAGACTGCACGAACATGGCTCCCATGTCACACTGTAAGATCTCAGCTGTCATAATGTCAGCCTGAACGACAATGACGCCAAACACGAAAGAAAACTCCCCCAAATTTTGTCGTCATCCATCCGTGACACTTTCATCTCGCATTCTGAAATGATTCCTCACAGCAAACGTAAACAATCTGTAGCAATGGCAATTTTGCACACGGCGAGTCTCTATATTAAAACCAGGAAGAAGAAAAAACTGTTTTGACATTTTCCCTCGGCCATTTGAATTGTCGCATATCAATCAGATTTAACGCTCCTATTGGTCCGTGGATTGACGCTCATCACGGCTGTTGCCACTCTACAGGAAAGTGTCTGAAATCTTCTGACAATGCCAAAACTTCATCGGAGGACAAATCTGATCACAACGGACATTAAGCAGCTGTCTGTGAACATGTCAAACCAAAGATCACAGATTTTAGGCTAGGATTTCAGGAACCCTTTAGGATTTTCCAAATTTGTCTCCGATTTGTCAGCCGAATCGTGGCTAAATTCTCACAGTGTGAGCAGGGCTTTATTTACTTTTTGTGATTGTAGTTTATTTAGTTTCCCACAATCTGCTGATGCCTCATTGATTGTTACATTTAGGGATTTGCTTTTGTAACTAATCTAAAATTCTAAATCTGATTTTTATGAATTTGAAATCATCTTTAATTGTTATTTTACATTTTGTTTAACTTTAATTTGACTATTTTTCACCTTTAGTTTTATTTTTAGTCGTTTAAGCACCAATTAAAATAGGGGTGTCCAAACTCGGTCCTGGAGGGCCGGTGTCCTGCACATTTTAGTTCCAACCCCAATTAAACATCTGAGCCAGCTAATCAAGCTCTTTCTAGGTATACTAGAAACTTCCAGGAAGGCATGTTGAAGGAAGATGGAGCTAAACTATGCAGGACACTGGCCCTCCATGACTGAGTTTGGACACCCCCTGAGTTAAAATTTATTAGTATTAGTAGTAGTATTAGTTAGTAGTAGTAGTATTAATGATAATAATAATAATAATAACAATAATAATGTATATTTATGATACATTTTAGGTACTTCGTAAAGCTTCTGGCACCCAGTGGATTTGCCAGTGAATTAAACAAAAGCATAAACTGTGAATGTTAATCATATCCCGGCTAACACCAACTAAACTGCCTTTCAGAAAATCTGTTGGAGTAACCGAGCAATCTCTGTCCCCTTATTAATATTCATGAGGCATGCTAAATGTTAATTGTACATCCTCACATTTTTTTTTTTTCAACTTATTCCTACCCCATGACTATTAGTATGCTAATGCATGGTACACTTTAGCAAGCTAAAACTCTCATAAGAAAGTTGTGCTCTCTTATTTGACCCCATTTTATGGTACATTTGTAAAATAAATGATAAATTCTAATCGATTTCTCAGTTGTTGGATGACTTAGCCAGTCTTCCAAACCTAAAACTATCCTTCAAACTACAGAACATCGATTGGCAGCAGGCATGACCAAGGACATGTTATCGTTGGAAAGTGTTTCAGCCAGTTTGACGCTCATTAATAAATAACAAAACAGAAAATAGGACAAGAGGGAAGAGGGAGAGAGAACAACTGTGTAAACGCTGCTTTTAAAGAGACAGTGGTTTGCTGACTCGTTTAGCTTTGTGTCGTGCACTGTTATCACCTCGCCATTAAGTTTTTAATCCAACTTCATTTCTGTTAATTAGCAACTCCAGGACTGACAGGCCTCTCTGCCATGTCCATCCGTCTGTGTCAGGACAACGATCGCCTCTCCCGAGTTGCGTTCATTACTTTTGTCTTTTTCAAGTCCTTCAAAAGTGCTTATTATTATTTAAGTCAAAGCGATGGAAAGTGTGCCGTCAGCTCTTTTGGGAGTGGGCCGTAGTACAGAGAGCAGGCCAGGAACACAGACGGGACAGTCAGAGGCTCATGTGCTGTGGATGCCTATTGCTAGCTGTGCATTTTAGATGTCAGGTCGGCGTGACGATCAGAAAAATTGTTGTCGTTTGATATGATTTCAAACATTGTGTGGAAGTGTCGTATTGTAATGAAGTGATGTTATCAGATGGTAAAAATGAAACAACGAAGGTTTACAAAAATGTGGCTACTTTAAAATTGTATCTACAGTGAAATAGGGGCAATATGATTTACTTTTTAGTGGCCTTGTCTTTTAAATAGGGTGAGAGCATGAACATATACACTCACTGGCCACTTTATTAGGTACACCTTTCTAGTACTGGGTTGGACCACCTTTTGCCTACAGAGGTGCCTTAATCCATGGCAAAGATTCAACAAGGTACTGAAAATATTCCTCTAATATTTTGGTCCATATTGACATGATAGCATCACGCATTTGCAGATTTGTCGGCTGCACATCCATGATAGGAATCTCCCGTTTCACAACATCCCAAAGTTGCTCTATTGGATTGATTTCTGGTGACTGTGGAGGCCATTTGAGTACAGTGAACTCATTGTCACGTTCAAGAAACCAGTCTGAGATGATTCACGCTTTATGACATGGTGCATTATCCTGCTGGAAGTAGCCTTCAGAAGATGGGTACACTGTGGTCATAAAGGCATGGACATGGTCAGCAACAATACTCAGGTAGGCTGTGGCATTGACAATGCTCAATTGGTACTAATGGGCCCAAAGTGTGCCAAAAAAATATCCCCCACAACATTACACCACCAGCCTGAACCGTGGATCCATGCTTCATGTTGTTGATGCCAAATTCTGACCCTACCATCCGAATGTCGCAGCAGAAATCGAGACTCATCAGACCAGGCAGTGTTTTTTCAGTCTTCTATTGTCCATTTTTGGTGAGCCTGAGAGAATTGTAGCTTCAGTTTGCTGTTCATAGCTGACAGGAGTGGCACACGGTGTGGTCTTCTGCTGCTGTAGCCCATCCACCTCAAGGTTCAAGGTTCAACGTGTTGTGTGTTACCTCAGTTGTAACGAGTGGTTATTTGAGTTACTGTTGCCTTTCTATCAGCTCGAACCAGTCTGGCCATTCTCCTCTGACCTCTGGCATCAACAAGACTTTTGTGCCCACAGAACTGCCACTCACTGGATATTTTCCCTTTTTCTGACTATTCTCTGTAAACCCTAGGAATGGTTGTGCGTGAAAATCCCAGTTGATCAGCAGTTTCTGAAATACTCAGACCAGCTCGTCTGGCACCAAAAACCATGCCACGCTTAAAGTCACTTAAATCACCTTTCTTGCCCATTCTGATGCTCAGTTTAAATGCATTGAGTTGCTGCCCTGTGATTGGCTGATTAGAAATTTGTGTCAACAAACAGTTGGACAGGTGTACCTAATAAAGTGGCCGGTGAGTGTATATGTGTGTGTAATTAAATGGCCCAATAATGCATGGTAATGTTCTGTTTCATTGTAAATATTATTAATATTAATATAGCAATTATTATTGCTAAAATAATTTATTTTTGGAAAAGATGCATTGAGTATTGTTTAATCAAATCATTAACATTTGGTTCAAAATGGTAGTCATGCAGCTGATAAGTAAACATTCACAGGCACAATATGCTAATATAATAAATCTATTTTGCAGTCCTTTCAAAGGAATACACGTTTGATATTATTGCATGAAGAATATCATAAGGAAAGCCAACAGGAATGAGTTTGGGATGGTTGCTTGTGTATTATTCATGGCACCTACATGACACAAAAAAGGAAAGAAACCTGCTTATGTAACTTGTCAACACATCGACTTCCAGTTTCACTAACACAGTGTCAACTTGCAGAATATCCTACTACAGCACATGCATTCAACACCCTCTGGATCTACAGAATTATGACAAAAATCTCATGAAACAGCAGGCAGGGATTTGTGTTTTTATGATGCAAATGCCTGTAAAGGATTAACTTCCTCTCTCGTACTATGGCGACATGCTTTTAAGTGAAGCATATGCTTGTAAGGGTTTAAACAGGACTGCTTTGATCAGAAAAGCTATGGCGTTGGTATTTGTGATTTTTAAAATCATTTTAAAGCTTCAAATCCAGGCTGCAGTTTCAAGTTTGATCTTCTCAAGAGTCCCCACGTCTACCTTCTGTCAAGTTGACTCTATCAGGTCGCATCCTTGAAAAACTCTCTGGCCTTTCCTCCTTTGGCTCTGAAGACTGCAGAGACTTTACTGTGTTAATAACTTCTCTCTCATCTTGGGAAAAGGCAGGGGACCCAGGCACTGTCTTCCTTTAATGTGCTGGCTTTTCTTCAATCATTTAATTAAGAAAAGGAGCGATTATTCAGCCTCGAGTCAGCTCCTTCTCCCTTCCAGCGGCTCATTCATCTCTGATTAAACTTGTAGCATTCGGTAACTGTACTTGCTGGCTCTTTCTGGGGCATGTGAAACAGAAGGAGATTGTGACAGTACAGAAAAGAGGAACCTGAGGTCTTTGAGTGAGTTGCAGGATAAGGAAATGGTCCCCTTTGGTCTCTTTGACTTGATAAAGCCTATGTTATCTCTCTTTTTGGTGTTTAAGTTTGGGTTATCTTTTTTGGGGCTGCATAACCTGTCTGAGGGTTGCGGTACATAGTTTAACCCCCCCTAATTAATGGCTAACGCCACCATGGGAATTTGGTGAGGTAATTGGAAAAGTTTTTGTGTTTGTTTCGATGAAGTGCTTTAAAATAGCCAGTCACATTATGGTCCACCAATGTGGGTTTTTTGAAGGCCGATGCCAATATTTTGGAAAGCAGGGTGGCAGATATAAATAAAAGTCAAAATAAAAGTTTGCCATGCTGTCAAAATAAAAGTCCTGCCTTGAAGGTATTGGCTAAACAGAAAAACATATCTGCTGATGCCGATATTTAAAAAAAAAAAGATATTTAGAGATTTTCATTACACCATACATAATTTACACATAAAGGGCATACATCAATACTTTATTCAGCACTGTTGCACTAAATTGATCAAATCAGTTAGTAAAAACAATATTACAATATTTATATTTCAAGCAAATGCTGTTTTTATTTAATCAAATAATCTTGAGTGTAGCACAGTTTCTACAAAATATGTTCTAAACATTGATGATAATAAGACACCAAATCAGCACATTAAAATGTTTTCTTGATGATCATGTAACACCGAAGGCTAGATTAAAAATGCTGAAAATTCTAATTTAAATCAAATTAATTATTTAAAAAAAAATTAAATAATTGCAGATATTTTAATTTGAAATAATATTTCACAATATGTACAGTTGAAGTCATAATTATTAGCCCCCCTGAATTATTAGACTGCTTGTTTTTTTTCCCCCAATTTCTGTTTAACGGAGAGAAGATTTTTTCAACACATTTCTAATCATAATAGTTTTAATAACTCATTTCTAATAACTGATTTATTTCATCTTTGCTCTGATGACAGTAAATAATTTTTAATTTAACTCTGTTTTTTATTGAAATATATTGGTCAGAGAGCCACAGCATCATTCAGATACATAGAATCATTGGACATTAACTGCTCCCATGTAGCGGCAGAACACAATTTGCTCACATTTTCTTTCTCTCTGAATAAAGTAATACAATTACATATTCTTGCATTAAGGAAAATTAAAAAGAAAAATACAAAACAAATAAAATAATAATAATAACATAGAAAAAAATAACATTATAGATAAAAGTAACACATATTAGGCCAAACAACAATACAGAAAACATATATATACAATATGCAAAGGGTACAGCAGTAGAAAATAAATTAATGAAAAAAAAAACAAAAAAAACAAATATACTCTCCATTCATAACTAAGCCAGGGGCAGGGAAAATAGGTCAGCTATTGTATATACTTGCATACATAATCGCATACATATACACATATTTAATCATTTTTATTTTTAAAGTGTAAGAGGAAGGGTTGCCAAATAGTGTCAAATTTTTCGGTATTACCGCAAACTGTATATCGAATCTTTTCTATTTGCATAGACTGCATCAGATCATGCATCCAATGTACGTAACTGGGTGGGGAAGGATTTTTCCAGTTCAGTGTTATAAGCCTTTTAGCAATTATCAAGCAGAAGGCGAGTGCATTTGATTGTGTAGATGACAAGGAAACATTTGTAGGGTTAAGTCCAAATAATGCTACTAGGGGGCAAGGCTCAATATTTAAAAGAAAGCATTCAGAAATTGATTTAAAAATTGATGCCCAAAAAGTGCTTAGCGCTGGACAAAGCCAGAAAGTATGAAAAAGAGTGGCTGGAGCTTGTTGACACCGATCACAAATTGGATCAAAACCAGGGTTAATTTTAGATATTTTTGTCTTAGTCCAATATACTCTATGCAATAACTTGAATTGTATAAGGGAATGACGAGCACAAATAGAAGAGGTTTGTACACGAGACAGAGCCTTGGACCATTCCTCGTCTGTGAAAACATGATTGAGATCTGATTCCCAGCTCTGCTTTATTTTAAAAAAGGATGAGGAACCTAACTGTCTAATAAATGAAAAAAATGGTTTTATAAATTTTAGAGACTGCACCTTTACAAAGTTTTGTATCTAAAACCTGATCGATTTCTTGTTTGGGAGGTGCATGGGGAAAATGGGAAAATGTATTTCTTATAAATTCACGTGTCTGAAGATATCGAAAAAAATGAGTTTTGGGAAGGTTAAATTTTTCTGATAAATAAGAAAATGTAACAAATGTATTATCACAAAAAAGATCATTAATGCTTACAATGCCACTTCTAAACCATGATACAAAAGATTGGTCTGAGATAGAGGGCAGGAAAGAAGGGTTTTTATATATAGGAGACAGACTAGACATTGTTTGAAAGCCAAAATGTTTTCTGAATTGTAACCAGATTCTAAGACTATTAAGTACAATAGGGTTAGAGGAGTAGTTTGATGTCTTTAATGGTAATGAAGAGCATAGTAACGCATGCAAAGATACTTGGGTGCAAGAATCGCATTCCATTTCAACCCATGCTGGAACCCAGTGGCAGAGTCCATAATGTGACTGGCTCCAATATAGAATACTGTGGATGTTAGTCGCCCAATAGTACACTAAGAAATAAGGAAGAGCAAAACCACCTAACCTTTTGGGTTGTTGAAGAAATGATTTCTGTATTCTTATTGGGCCACCGTTCCAAATAAAATCAGAAATTACTTGATCTAAGGACTTAAAAAATGACTTTCGTATGAAAATTGGAATATTTTGAAGAGGAAAAGAAATTTAGGAAGAATATTCATTTTTATTGTATTTATTCTGCCTACAAGAGAAAGTGGAAGAGTTTTCCATTTTGCGAGATCTTGTTTTGTTTTCTCTAATATTACAACAAAATTGTGTTTAAAAAGATCAGTATATTTTCGTGTTATTGTTACTCCCAAATATCGAAAATTGTCTGAGGCTAATTTAAATGGCAATATTGACACTGGAAAGGATCTTGCAGCAGGATTGATAAGAAAAAACTCACTCTTATGCAGATTTAATTTATAACCAGAGACATCGCTGAACTGTCTCAAAAGTTCCAAAACATATGGGAGACGGGTTTCTGGGTCTGAAATATACAATACCACATCATCAGCATAAAGAGAAATTTTCTGTTCTTTTCCAGCCCTGAAAATACCAGTAATCTCAGGATTATTGCGAAGGCAGATTGCAAGAGGCTCTATAGCTAAAGCAAATAAGATAGGGGAAAGTGGGCAACCTTGTCTGGTGCCACGGTAAAGAGGAAAATAATCAGAACTATTGTTGTTTGTTTTTACAGACGCCAAGGGAGAGGAATATAAGAGTCTTACCCAGGAAATAAATTTGTCGCCAAACCCAAATTTTTTTAATGTGTAGAATAGATAGTCCCACTCGACGCGGTCGAAAGCTTTCTCCGCGTCGAGTGAGACCAGGGCCTCAGGCACAGAAGAATCAGATGAGGTGTAAATTATGTTCATCAACCTCCTCATGTTAAAAAAGGCCTGCCTGTTTTTAATGAAGCCGGTTTGGTCAGGGTGTATGATGTCTTGGATAACAGTTTCTAATCTAAGAGCGAGAATCTTAGCCAAGATTTTTACATCTACATTAAGAAGAGAGATAGGACGGTAGGACCCACACTCCAAAGGATTTTTATCAGGTTTTAAAAGAAGAGAGATTGATGCCTGGCGCAAAGAAGAAGGGAGATTACCATTATTTAAAGAGTCTTCAAAAACAGAGAGAAGTAAAGGTGAAATCTGAGAGGAAAACTTTTTAAAAAACTCTGTGGGAAATCCGTCAGGCCCCGGAGATTTTCCACTTTGCATTTGTGCAATAGATTTTGAGATTTCATCTAAGCTAATAGGTTCATCCATTTTAGCTTTTAATTCACTACTTATTTGAGGAATATTAAGATTGTCAAAAAATCTACTAATAATGTTAGGATCTTTAAAGGAGTCTGACTGGTACAATGAAGAGTAAAAAGATTTAAATGTATTATTAATTTCTTGAGGGTTTGAAACAATAATGCCTTCTTGGGTTTGAATTTGGGTGATAAAGTTTTTTGCTGTTTTAAGCCTAAGTTGCAGTGCAAGTGCTTTACCTGGTTTATCACCAAACTCATAAAAAAGGTGTTGTGATTTGAGCAAAAGCTGCTCAGCTTGGGCAGTAGAAAGTTGGTTATATTCAGATTGTAAAAAAATTCTTTCATTAAATAGTGATGTGGTTGGGTGTTGTGCATAAATTTGGTCTAATTTACCAATTTGATCAGAAAGTTTAAAAAGCTTCTTATTACACTCCTTTTTAATGTAAGCAGAGTGAGATATTATTTCTCCACGTAAATATGCTTTAAGTGTTTCCCAAAGTAAAGATGAAGAAATCCCATCCGTTGAATTGATTTCAAGAAATGTAGAGATCTTTTCGGAAATAAACTCAACAAAATGTCTCTTAGATAAAAGTAAAGCATTCATTCTCCAAATGCGAGATGTATAGCTTCCAGGGAGGGCCAGTTCAAGAATTACCGGAGCATGATCTGAAACAGTTATACTGTCATATAGGGAGGAATTCACTAGAGGAATAAGTTTACTGTCAATAAAAAAATAATCAATACGTGTATAAGTATGGTGAACAGGAGAAAAAAAGGAAAAAGCTTTAGAAGTAGGATTCAGGAAACGCCAAATATCAGTTATTCCACACAATTCTAAGAAAGTATTAATTGTTTTAGAAGACTGAGATTGAAGAGCTGATTTGGGGGATGATCTATCAAGAACTGTGTTTAGAATGCAATTGAAGTCACCACCCATAATCAGTTGATAAAGATTCAGGTCTGGCAGTTTAGAGAAGAGTGTAATAAAGAAATCTGGGTTATCCCAATTAGGTGCGTAAACGCTTACTAAAGTAACTTGACTATTATAGAGGGTGCCTGACACAATCACGTATCTGCCATTGGGATCTGAAATAATATTGGAATGTTTAAACTGTGTATTCTTATTAATTAAAATGGCAGTACCTCTTGCTTTATTATTAAAACCTGAATGGAAAACCTGTCCCACCCATGACCTCTGCAGGCTTTTTTGGCACGAAATTTTAAGGTGGGTTTCCTGTAAAAAGCATATATTAGGCTTTAATTTGTTTAGCTTAGAAAAAACCCTTACACTCTTCACTTTATTATTTAAGCCTTTAACGTTCCAACTAATTATATTAACCCTGCCCCTTCTATCTTTGTAGGCATCATTTGACATTAATGATAAACAATAGCTTGATATTTCTCAAGTTGTCAGGAGTGTTTGAATGGAGAGCATGAACAAAATGAGCAAACATAACGAAATCTAAAAGATCCAAAAACAAACAAAAAAACATAAAAAGAACCCGTGTCCCCCCCATGTGACCAGAACGGTCACGGAATGTAGCATCCGTAACGAACCTAACTGAAAAGAACATTACAGTCAGGTAAAAAAAGAAGCAAGTAAACCGTTTCAACTTTCAACTTTGGCTGTCTTTTCGGCAGCGCTCCGTGAACGGATATATTTATATAGAAATTATTCTATAAACCGTAAACAACGCATACTTGTATTTGACTTACGTCACATACGACTATAAAAAAAGAAGTCTTTGTAAAGCACTGAAACTGGGTTAATGGTATTGCGTATTGTACTTAGAGGCTTCACGTTTTGCAAACATGTCAGTTCAGTTCTTGATTTTACTTCAGTTTTTGATATGGATCATTTAACTGTTCGTCCATCAAACCTGATTCGCTGCATTGTTGATGTTAGCAGAGAAGAATTCCATCGCAGCCTGTGGGGTTTGGAAGAAATGCCGCTGTCCCTTGTAATCGACGCGTAGTTTAGCAGGATGTAGCATGGCATAGGTTACGCCAGCGCTGCGAAATGAAGCTTTCACATCTTTGAACTCTGCTCGCTGCCTCGCCACCTCAGCAGACATGTCCGGGAAAATGCGAATCACCACACCGTTGAATTCCAAAGAGCCTCGTTTGCGACTTAGTTTTAGAATGAGTTCTTTGGTTTGATAATGGTGGAGACGGACAAGCATATGCCTAGGATATGCGTTCGGGTGTGTTTTTTGACCGACGCGATGTGCGCGGTCAATTTGTAGAGGTCTCTCAAAGGCACTGTCTCCGAAAAGTTCAATAAAGAGTGATATCATGAACGTAACCGGACTTTGACCCTCTAATCCCTCTGGTATTCCAATGATCCTCAGGTTTTGCCTCCGCGAGCGGTTCTCTAAATCATCCACTTTGAGTTTAAGGGAGCCGTTTTCTTTTTTCAGTGCGTTGCACAGGGCCTCAATTGCCGTCAAGCGGCCGTCCGAGTCATTAAGTGCGGTTTCA